>JANRGW010018340.1:0-63913 GCA_024733675.1 Psilopsiagon aymara | reverse complement strand
AGAAAAAAAATGGAAACTCAGTGAGTCAAGGAATTTGGTAAAATCACGGTCACAAAACTTACTCCAGTGTTAGAGAATTTACTGGGATTAAAAAAGAACTTACATGAAGAATGTAAATACTGTCCTTACTGTAGAAGAATTTACTATGTATAAGATCTGAAACAGTAGAAAAGGCATCCTCTAGTTATTAGGTGGTGTATTCATTACATATTATGTGCACAGTTTCTTCTTTCTAAACTTCACAGAAGTACTCTCTGAATGATTCTTTCCACACTGCCTTCAGATGCTGGCGACAGTTCAGTATCAACTAGCTCTGAATAGATCTTGATCAAATCTTTGTTCAAAGGATACACTCCTTCCATTTGTACACTGATTATTTAATCCTGTTCCATTTACCTAAAAAAGGAAGGATTGCAAAAAGATTAAGCCTCTTGGCACATCATAATTAAAGAACAGGGTTCACTGCTGTTGGATCTGCTGTAAGACAGAAGTGAAAAATACAGCTGTCTATTCATTGGAAATTCTTGCAGGAAGTACTCTACACCTGTTCTCTGTATCACTTACTGGTTTCCAAATCGTGTTTTGCACTACTATAAGGAATTGTATTTGATGCTGTAACCCCCTTGGAAGCCCACAATTCTGATTGTTTTGGGGATTTCTTTTTCTACCTGTCTGATTTCAGTATAGTTACAACTCATTTTGCATGAGAAGTGACTGTCGGTGCATAGCAGTTTCTGATGAGTATTCTTTGATCTCAGACTTTTATCCCATCTTTTAATCCCATTGTGTCTTAGTTTGTTTACTTTGTGGTTTGACAGCAGAATTTGTATTCCTCTCTATGTTTTCCTGAGTCTGTGAGATTTAAATATTGTTACTAGTTCTGTTTGAATAAGCAATACCCACATATGACATTCAAACCAAAAACTATTGTCTTAGCCAAAGTTATTCCTTTCTAAGATGCTTACTACACTGGCAGCTCTAGTGATTAGTGTATCAACTTCTTGGCCTTTTCAGAATCTCAGACTTGGAGGGGTTTACTGAGAGCATGAGTAACAGATTATTTGATAACTCATTTTGGAAACTGTGAAAAAGGAGATTCATCATGTAATTGCAGGAGCTAATTGAGGTGAGGAATGTAGAAGGCTCAACTTGCTTCTAATCAATATGAATTCTTCCGGGGAAATATAATGGCTGTGAACATAAAGAAAAGTGGGTAAAAATGAGGAAAATCTCTATTAGAGTTCTTACTCATTCTTTGTCTGAAACATTCTACCCCAATAAATGTTGAGGATAACCACAATAAAGAAAGTTTGAGACTATAGAGACTTTGTGCCTTATAAGTGCAAGAGATTCTTTTCTAAAATATAAAATAATTTCCAAGACAAGAAACTCACAGGTACCTGTAAGTGTTTAGAAAAATGCTTGAGTGACTGTGCACTGTTAGGTGATGAGGAGTCTGATGGAAAGGAGACTTGGCTAAGAGTGAAATCAAATAAATTCCTTGCATCTGTGTTTTCTGTGGAAGGTGCTATTCAGAGGGTATTTCCTATGGGAAATCAGACATTGGCCTTAAGAGAGATTTCAGTCTCTCAAGAGGAAGTTATGAAGCAACTTGAGAAAGACAAATGCAGTGAATTGCCAGGAGCAGATGTTATTAATCTGAAGAGCCTGAAAGAAAGAAACTGTGGAACAGTGGAGATACTGGTGTGATCCTTCCATGTACGGTGATTGCTTTGTGGGGCTTAAAAGTAATTTGATTCAATTAATTTGATTTTTTTTTTTCCTCAGCAGTGGATTTATTCTAGGATCTACTGCCTGGATGGGCTTTCTTGGTTTTTTTAGGCTGGGAGGATCAGTAGAGTGCAGGATGTGAGGAAGGGTAATTCAGTTGGCTTAGACCAGTGTGGCTGCTGCAGAGGAAAACCTTCAGTGCTTAGACTTAAAGGCAGACAAAGGAAATGGGAAAAACTGATTCCCAAGTTAAGTCATGGGAAAAGATTTTCAATGAACGGCTGTTTGCTAGTGTCAAGATGTCAGTACTGAATAGGGAGTTGAATAAATCTATAGAAGATATGTGATTGTGGGAACTAAAAATTTTAAAAAAATATGAAATACTCTAAGCAGATTTGCATAAAGTATATGTGGGCTAAGAACTAAGATGTCAGATAAGGTGAAATCAAATAAGTCAGAGTTAAGGAGTAGATCCAGTATAAATAACGTATCTCCTTACAGAGTAATAGCTGGTGAATCAGGAAAAGCTCTATGCCAGAAAAATGGAAAGTGTCAGAGAAGACTGAAAAATATAAACCTTGAATTGCAGCAAATTCTTGTGTGGAACACATTAGGTGAACAACACAGTGCTATGCAGCAAATGAGAGTGAGAATTGGAAAGGCAAAGGTTTTATTCTGACAGGTCTTCACATAGACATTTCCTGTGAGCAGAAAAGCCATAGAACAGAAAAATATCAGAAATTATTTTGCCTGAAATGTAACAGTGGGAGAATAGTGATAAACATTGTATTTATAAGTTATATCAATGTGAATGTTTTCTGTAAATGTTTAGCTGTGACACTGAAAAGAATGTTCCTCATATAATTGCCATTTTGTTGGTCCTGACTTTGGATTATGTGTTTTTAATAAGATACCATACAGAAAACAGGAAATGGAATTAGGTACCTGAAGGACTCTAATAAATTATCTACCTGTGGCATTTTCTTTTCTACTTTCAGAGCAGGAATTTAGGAAGGAATATGGCTACTGGCACAAAAGTTGTTTGGATTTTGGAGGTAAAAAAAAAAAAGGAACTGAATCCATGAGCCCTAAGTTCTGAAGTGGGTTTGTAATGCTGCAGTAGTAGATGGAGAAGGTACTGGGACAGTGGACAGTGGAGAAGGGACTGGGACATGGTGAAGAGGGTCTTCAGACAAACAAACTCCAAACAAGGATATGTGGGAGTCAGACAGCTAGCTAAGGAGAGCTCATGTGGCAAAACATGCTTAAAGGCAGAAGACAGAGTTTGCCTAGTGAAGAGAAATAAAGTTGTGGATAGTTTTGCTATGCAGAAGAATGACAGGCACAAACAGAAAGAAGAGTTAACAATGGAAAAAGGGAAACTAGCTACCACAGAAAAAGAAGGTAGAACAGTCTATGTAGTCCGAGACTGGACTGTAAAGAAGAACACAAGATACTGTTCGGGTAATTGTCGTGCTGAGAGAAATAAGACAGAATGATCTGAGAACAGACAGAAAACCATTAAAGAGCATGAAATTTGCTTGAACCTAAAGAATAGAGGTTTTTATGAACTAAATGGCAACTCACTGTGAGATGTTAGGCCTGCACTAAATAGCTGTAGAGAAAAAAAGGATGTGCTTTGGATGCAAATGAGGCTAGAAAGGATTCCGGAAGAAAATCTATGGGTCAGCCTTCAACTGAGGGCAGATGGTACTTCCAAATTCTCCCTGAAATAGATGAACGATAATTGCCTGGGCTGGCAAAGTTACTCAAAAAAACAGAAACTCCATTGACCCTCTGAAGAAACCTCTTGTTTAGTAGAAAAGCAGGACCAAAGTATGACAAAGCTATGAAGACAGTATCCAGGTTTGAATTTTTGGAGAAGCTTTGGGACACTGACAGTTGAGAAGAGTTCACACAGGGAAAATAATTTACATTTCTGTACACTGCTGTTAAATACCCAAATTTCTGGCTTTAGAGACTTAGGCTAGAACAACTAGTAGGGAGATCTCCAGCCCTGGAAACAGAAAAAAACCCTCAACAGACACTTTAACTGTCCCTGTGCTTAGATTTAATATACACAAATATGAAAATCCAGCAAATGGGAAAAAAAATTTATGAAGAACTCCTGGTGTCACAGGTGCAAGCAGATTACAAGGAATAAGAGAAACAGAACAGCTATATTGGTCATTGGTCAGCTGTCAAGGAGTGTGCACAATTTAGAAAAGCAGATGTAAATGTGAAGTTAGAAGGGTAGATTGTATATAAGGATATGGTAGGTAATGACAATATAATGAATGGTAGTATGGACAAAGTATGAACCAAATTTTGCCAGTCAAAAAGGGGTATTTGTTGGGGTGCTGCCAAGACTCTTGTAGTCATCCGACAAGTGATCCTACAGTCTTCACTGGTTTTGATCAAAGCTGACAAGACCTTTCTGTTTCCCTTGGCTTGCCTTCTCATTCCCCTTTTGGCTTAGAGTGCTTTCCCCTGACTTTACTGAGAAGCTTCGTGCTAGTTACTCCTTTGAGACCATTGGGTATCCTGCTGGCCATAATGGTTTTGCTCTTTGATGGAGCTTCTTGCCTGTGTGCTTTCAAGATCTGTTTCTCACGTTACTCAGCTTGTGAGCTTTTCAAAGCAGTCTTTGTTTGTATGTCACTCATTTCAGCAGTGTGCTGCTTTGTAACTTTTAGATCTGAGAATCTCTGGGTTGTTAAGAAGTGCTTGTAACTTGTAGAATCATACACAAAATCCTAAATTGGGAGTTTCTGGACTCCATTCTTGTATGCAGTCCAACTGCATACCACAAACCTGAGAGGGAGAGTCAAATAAGTGATGATAGGTACTTCCTTGTGGCTTCAGAGATGATGTGCAACCAACAATGTGAACAGCTTCATTTTTGTGCATTCCTGAAACCTTTATCACAAGGCAGAGATGGTGAAACATTTGAAATGCTGCATCCTGTTCCTTTTAATAGGACTTTCTAAATCATTTTGTGTCATGTCCATGCTATAAAGAGGCTTTCCTTGAAATTCTACAACTGTTCACATGCTTGGTCTGACCGATATATTTGCTTTGTTCTATTATAGCTTAATTTTCCAAATAAAAAATATAAACCTGCATTTGTATGATGTCAGCGTCTTCTGCAAGAGATTAATAAAATGCATCTGATTGGGTTTTGCTATAAATTTTTGCCTGATTAGTGGATTTAAAGCATCCTTTGACCCAACAGCTGTGAGGTTAGAAAAAGGAGGAAATAGAATCATACTTCCCTTGCTCCAAGGGGACTGCAGAGATAACTTTTGCTGAATCAACAAGCAGGATGTTCAATACTTTAGCTAATCCAGCTTCATATAGTCCCACTCTCATGATGCACCACTTTTCTACAGATACATGCTGTATCTACAGGAAGATAGAGGCCTAATTATCACTAGGAGAAATCTCTGCAATCCTGGTATTTATTCCCCTGTGTGAACCCAGCTGCTCTTCCTTTCTGTGTTTGCAGTATACCTGTGGCGGAGCATCAACTTGCCAGATCATGGGTCATCTCTTACGCTGCTGTATTGCAGTGGAGCTTGATTAACCATAAAATATTTCCAGGTTAGTCAAGCAAATTCATGAATATATTTTGTGGCAAGTTGCTGGTATTATTTCGGAATGGTAAAATTTTAATTTGATCTATAATATCTGAAACCTGTCCATTTTTAGGTTAGTCTATGTGTCTGGCTACTTTATCTGGATGTTTTAATCAACTTCAAATGCAGATGTTAGGCTGTCTTTTGTCTGGTTCTCATCAAGTATTTAACATAAAATGCAGGATTCTGTTAAGGATGTGAAATGCATCTCCTTCTGCAGTGAATGGGGGTGTTTCCAGGAGGGGCATATTTTATGTGGAAGATAAAACTGCCTCTTCTACACCCAGCTCAGACAGAAATAATCAGTTTAATGTGAGTATGCACTGTCATGTGGTCAAGCTTTAGGTGAGAGCAGATTTACACCGAGAAATCAAAAGGAAATGTCAGGAGCCGTCTCTTGCTGGATTCTGTGACAGTAAGTGACCACACAATGGAAAGCTGCCAGCTCTAATCTCTAGTCTTTTCTCCAGTCTCAGAAAGTGCTCTTTCATTTTATAGAATATTAGTTTCAAGGCATCCTTCTGCATCCATTAAATATTGATTATTTTTTCCTTAATAACAAGGGGTGTATGTAAACAAAGAATCCATATTCTAAGGAGCTTAAATGCCCCAGAGGATTATATTTAGTACAAAGATTTAGAAGGCCAATTATCATACATTAGCTGTTAAAAAACAAGGTATTTGGATGGTTAAGATGGATAGACATCTCAAGTCTACAAATACTTTAAGATATATAGGTATGGAAGAATGGTACTTCAGGTATTTCAAAAGAAGCATAAAGAGGAAAAGAAGAGGGGAAAAGAAGAGTGGAAAACTAGGGCTGGTGAGAAAAAAATTGACAGGGTATTTGGCTGAGAAGTAATCTCCCCTGGGAAAGGTCCTCTGAATAAAGTAAAGCAGGCCAGACAAAAGGCTATAAAACGTTCAGAATTATGTGCTGAGATTTAATGGCTGTAATTGCATTGGTTTTCTTGTTTGTTTTAATTTCTCACAGCTCTTGGAGTGGGTTTTCCAAGGGAGCACAAGTTGATTCTGGTAGGGGCAAAGACCCAACATTGTCATCTGCATGTCACTGGCAGCACTACTTACTCAGTAGCACAAAAGGGATCATGAGGACGGCAGGCCCGTGGGAGAATGGCAACTCTTTCTTCTCACAGCCAAATGGGGCTCCATGCTCCTGGCTGAAAGCAGTGCAGACAGAGAGAAAAAACAGTATTAAGAAGGAACTGGTGGGATTGGAGATATTCACAGGACCCTACATCTAGCAGCCACCCTCAGCAAGTTCCTTAGCCCTTGCGAGCTGCTTGTCACAGTTGGCTTTGTGCCTCCCCTCCTTGCCCTGCTTCTGGCCAGCTGAAATGGGAGAGTGGTTGAGGAGCGGCAAGAGCAGTTTGAGTAAAAAGAATGGCAAAAACACAACAGGAAGACGGCAAGAAGATAACTGAGAGCATTGCAATAGATTCTGGGGCTTGTTTGCTTTTTTTGATTGCTGGTGAGCATAATTTTTTATGTGTGTGGAGAAAAGAGTTGCAGACCTGTGAGACACAGCTCTCTGCAGAGAGGTCTGTGCATGGGGCTAATGTGGACAAGGGGCTGTCATCTGCTGCAACACATTATGCACAGTAGGAATGACAAAAGGACATGTCTTCTGAAAAAAGTTTTGGAAAACAAGGTCTAATTTATGCACTTGGGTACCCTGTCACAATGCTGCTCAGTGTTGTATCTGGGTGCATTTCAGACATCTTCAGGTCCTGCAACTAAAACATTCACAAGTGAAGTGAGACAAATGGAAGTTAGAGAGGGTTTGCCAGGAAGACTTTCCAAAAGTAGATTCTTTCCTTGCCTCACATCTCACCCCACCCCCATGCATTTTTGTAGGGTTTTCTCTCTAAATCCAAACATGCACCAGAGAAAAGAAGCAATGAGATCTCAGGGTCAAAGGGTGAGCTCTGCTTGATGCAACATCTGTTCTTGCTTACACAGGGAAGTTACATGGGTGTAAGGAAGAGAAATCAAAAGAAGTACTTAAAAAATGATCATGAAATGCTGGAGAAAATAATTTCTTGTTCCTGTCAACTCTCCCCTCAACCCTGCCAGTGCCCTTTTGTAAATCCTTAGTCACATTTTGACTGAAGAGTAAGAAATGGATTAGAGGAGACTGTGACTAAATGCAAATTGGCAAAAGAGGAGGAAAAGGGGTTTTAGCAAAAGCAGACGAGTTCCCATTTTTAATAGAAAAAATCAAGCTTCGCTGTTCAGAGGATTTCATTGATGCATCCAACTGAGGAAACAGCACATGGTTTACATAATGAGTTGCAGCTTTATTAATACAGAAAGCAAAATAAATGACAGGCTCGTTTTTTTATGACTCTAGAAGGAGTTAGACCTGATACTGCACCCCTTGATTTTCATAATCAGCCTGTGCTTTGCCACCCAACCCTCTGAACCCTCTGCCCAGGTGCTGGGCTGTCATAACACGCAAACTTTTCATAATAACATCACTGGCTTATCCACTGACTACTGAATTTCAGAGTCCTTTTTAGCCCAAAACATTGAAATATAAAGAAAAGGCAGAGCTGGTCTGCTAAACTAGTGAAAAAACCTGTGACCTTGTCTCTGGGAAAGCTAAAATTAATGAAGAGAGCAATTCAGAACAGTAGCCTGTGGTCATATGGCAAAAGTGAGAGTTATCTGCACTGTGATTGCTGGGAGAAAATCCAGCAAATGACTGTCTAACATGACAGTCACTGTCAGGTGTCTTGACATCAAACACTTGACTGTTACAGGACCTGTTAAAAGGCAGGACAAAGCTTCACAATCCTTGTTCCTAGGAAGAGATGTAAAGTAAGATGGCTTTCAGACATTAAAAGCTGTGTTCTTCACCCAGAATTGAATTATTTTACCTACCTGAATTCATACTGCACCTTCACTTTCCGTCACAGTTTCAGACTTTGTCATTGACTTCACTTGGCCTAGACCCACCTGTTTAAAGGCTGTAATTTCCCTGCTGCAACATCGTTTTAACAATATGAATCAACAGACGTAACTTGGAACTTGCAAAACCTACACATATGTGCACATGCACACAGCTCATCCTTAGTGGCGCTTTGCAGCAAGGGCAAGAGGAAGTGACATTGAGGAAGCCCACTTATTTGTAACACTGTAGTGGAGAAAGCGTGTTGTACTGCGGCACTCTCTTCAAGGCCCCTGTGCTCAACACAGCAGCACCTGCCTCAGCTGTCAGCTTGTGGGTTTGACTGCTAAAATGCAAAGTGCCTGAACACTCAGCTTTGTGTGTGCTGAAGTAGGGAACTCAATATTTTAATCCTCTTCCTTATACCTCCTGGGATGTCCACACCACAGGCATAGTGGGGGGGATATAGAGCATTTTGTTTTGGGCCAGCTTCTCAGGGGCTATAATATTGGGGTTGTTTTGTTTTTATGATTTTTTTTTTCTTCTCCACCTTGAAAAACTGTCTATCTCCAGGTCACTGTTCTGGTTCCATCAGGCCTACACTGCCGAGGTAAGCTCTGTTTCAGAGTAGGTCATCAAAAATCTTGTATTTTAAACATACAAACAGAAGTAGGAAAGAGTTGGAGTATCTGAGGCACAGAAATTTCTCAATCTCTTTTTCATTTGGGATAAGAGTAGACAATTGCATGATCCCACTGGACACTCTCTTTGCTTGATCTGGTCGTCTCTGTGTCAACTGGTCTATTACAATCACTTTTGTGAAGGAATTTTGAGATGTGAAGAGAGATAGTAAATACATGCCATGGTTCACTGCAGCTCTTCAAATGCTTTCTATAACTTAGATAAAGTAGTGTGGCTGTCTTTTGTCTGTAACCCTCTTTTATCAAGTCCCCTGACACTGGTGTTTATCCAGGTTGCACAACAACTGAAGAGTAAGAAAAGGAAAAATGCCTGATTGTCTGGAATGTCTTACTCCACTAATGCAGGGTGAAACAGAATAGAGAAGTTGATATTTAGAATAAGGTTTTGATATTTGCAATCTTTTTCATTTGCAATGTTTCTTTAATGTAAAACAGAGATAGAAAACTTAAATTTTGTTTTAGTAACTTTAATGATCTATCTCTGTAAAACCAGTCTGATTTTTTTTTTTTTTGATTCACAAAACTAATCTTGGGGTCAGATTTTAAAGTGGGAAGAGCAACGTTTGAAACTCCAAAGTGCTTTCCTGTAAAAGTGTCTAAATACTAATTCTGCTACTGGCATGTGCATTTAGTTTTTTATTATGGCTGTTCAGTGCCGAGTACGTGTGGACACAAACCAGTGCAGGGCTGGGAGTTTCATCAGCCTTGGGGGCTTTCTCCCAAGGAGAGTTGCTGAAAAAGTGCCCAGTTTGATGCTAAATGGAAATTCTTGCTGGGTGGGCTTTTTGAAAAAAGGCTTTGGGTGCTATAAATAAAAGTCAGCTTCCAACAGCTGAACACTGCTTTGATTTCTTAGTAATATTTTCTATACAGAAGAAAGACAAAGTTAGAAAGTTTTATCAGCTATACATCAGCAGGATTTGCAGTATTTTCCAGTTACTCCTTAAAGCAGTGATTGTGTGACCTTTTGCTGTTACTAGCAATCAGAAGTTGATATGTAAAATGAAAAGACAAAAATATAATTGGTAATTGTTAGAGCTTGAGACACAGGATAGAAGGAGGATGCTAAGTAAATGTTTAAAGATCACTTTTTTATTGGAGCAGCAGAAGAAGGGAGAATCCATGTATCACATCTTGCAGGGGCCACAGAGAAGAGTAAATGCACAGCTTGAGCTCTGTGGCTGCCTGCAAGCTTTGGAATCAAAGCTAACCTGAAGCTGAAGGCTGGCACTGCTGCAGTGGTGGCTGAGTGAATTCCAGCTTGACCTCACATGACACCTGCAGTGAGCAGCACTGAGAAATGCAGTGAGAAATGCAGTGAGATATGTGTTTTATTACCATTCTTGTAGACGTGGTCAGACCTATGCACTGATGTCACAAGAAATATCTGCTGGTTGACTTCCTGGAGCAGCTGGGTTGTAGGTAGAAGCCAAGAACCTCTGCAGGTGCAGTTTGAGGTCTGATCCCCCATGAGAACCACAAGAGTAAACATATTGATGTGGAACTGCCTCAGCCCAGGCCCTAAGGGAGAGCCATCCTCTGCTAGCCCTTGTAGTTGTCATTTGCAGATGCTGGTTGTGGTTATCATGTTGGCTGACCTGCCAAGTATAGTTTACTCTAATTCTACTAAAGTCTTGCTGCTGTTGCTTGGTTCCCTGCTGAGCAAATGTGCAGCATTTTGTACTTGTCCTCATTAACAAAAATGACATTGCCATAGGTTCTACTGCTGTTTTCCAGCTCCCTCTACAGATGGGTGAGGCAAAGGTACAGCATCCTTTCAGGCTGACAGCTGCACATGTTGTTCTGATCCATTCCTGATGTATTTTGAGCCTAGTGTTTTGAACTCTTGGATCTCAAATCCTGCTGGTGATAAAATGTATATGCTGCTTTACTGCTACATTGTTTGATTCAGTGTTGAATGGATCACTCATGCAGAAATTACTAGAATTTGAACCAAATTCATGCCTCCTGAGATTTTAGTGGTGGGTTTATTTATGTTCTTAGCAATTTCTGTTCTTAGCAGCTATCCTTGTTTGTGCAGGGTAGTACATCTCTGGAACCACTTTACCAATATCTATAATAAATGATTTTGTCCTTCAAATATTAGATCCTAGCTGGCATAAAAGTAAGGGGTAGAGCTTTGTCTTGGAGTGATGCTCTTCCCTCAGTGAGAAGCATAGCTTATTCCTTCGCCTTGTCATAGCAAAGAGAGATATATATGAGGTAGGAAAGAAGGAAATGCCCTCCTTAACAGCACCCAATTAGAGATATACCTGAGATACATATGTGGTCCTTCAGGAAGAAGGAGAGAGATGAAGTCTTAAATCACTTTGTGGCTTCCTGGTTTCAGATTCAGTGAGTGGAAGGTCTTCGTCCTGCCAAACTGTTTACAAAATGGCAATGTCCCTAGCCCTTGCCCAGCTCAGTCTGTACTGTAGTTCCACCTTCTGTGAAAGCTGATGGGCAGGCTCATGCGCCAGCCGTGCCTGGAGAAGTCAGGCTGGATAGAATTCCTCTTGCCTGACTTCTGGTGTACATGGTACAGATGGTATTTTTCTCCACTGACTAAACGAATACTAAAGCAAATGGTCAGCTGAAGCCCATGTGGTCACTCTTATTTGCACAGTGTTTGTGCTGGGATAGAGTCCTTTTGGATGTATATGAAACTGTTATAATATGTGGAGGGACGGATGCACCCTCTACTTGGGTTATTTTGTTTTCTTAAAGTAAAACCTAACATCTCCATGAAGGGTAGATATTCATTGAATACTGATGACATGTAGACATGACACAGGCTACCTGTTCTAAATATTTCTCTTCTTGAAGGCGATAAAAACAATAAAAAGTCAAAACAGAAATCCAGGTACAGAATTCATGTTTACTTTTGCTAGACATGGAAAAATTACTTTTCTTTTAGTAACCGTGGTCCTGGGTTTTGATACACTGATTGGAAGTTTCATGGGAGGTCTGGTAGGTGGCAGAGGGGAAAAAGTGAAGAAAGACCTGATCTTTAAAAGAAATCCAGAAAATGCCCTGTGCTGAAGCTTAGTGTATCAATGTAACTTCTATAATGTTTTGCATATAGGATCAATAAACTTGTAACTCACTAATAATATTTTATAGAGGCATATTTCATATCTGCACTGAACCGGGTTTGTCATAAGGCAAGCGTTGTTCACTCTTTTAGAATCATAAAATCATTTAAGTTGGAAAAGACCTTTAAGATCATTGAGTCCAACCATTTACCCAACACTGCCAAGTCCCTCACTAAACAATGTCCTGTTTGTCCATCCCCCCACCCCCCACCACATCTACATATCTTTTAAATGCCTCCAGGGATGGTGACTCAACCACTTCCCTGCAGCCTCTTCCAGTGTTTGGAAACCCTTTTGGTGAAGAAATTTTTTGTGATATTCAACCTGAACCACTCCTGGTGGAACCTGAGGCAGTTACCTCTTGTCCTGTTATTTGCTAGAGGATACTGACACCCACCTCACTACAACCTCCTTTCAGATAGCTGTAAAGAGTGATAATATGCCCCCTGAGGCTCCTTTTCTCCAGGCTAAACAGCCTCAGTTCCCTCAGCTGCTCTTCATGAGACTTTTACTCAATGAACATTGTTTGCTTTACTTGTCTGGCATACTTTCTCTTTTGGGAGCTTGCTGGCTCATGGAGCAGCTCCCCTGTGAAGTCTGTAACAAGTTTCCACAGCGCTCAGACACAAAACAGCTCTCATTCCCAGTGAGGTGGAAACTTCACTTTCACAAATCAGAAGCAGTACAGTGTTTGCTATGATAACTGTGCTGACACTCTTCTACCTGGTCATTTCAGTGGCTTGAGAGTATGAAGTCCCAAACGATCAAATATGCCAAAGAGTATCCATGTAACAGGAAGGATCCCCATTTGCTTATTCAAGAAATTTCCCTCTGCAGAAAAAAATATTTTTAGCAGCATTTTAACCGTATATGTTGGGAGCATATATCACTTCTGTCATGTAGTGATTAGATCTGTGCCTGGGTCTATGACCAAATATTGAGATATAATGAACAACGTAATATGGAAAATATGTTTGACCGGTTAAATAAAAGTGAGAACTGGATCTCACAGTGTAAATCTGCTTTCTGTGTTTGCCTAAAGCAAACAAGCAGAAAAGGAAAAGCATTCATGTGGAATGTGGATGAAAATAGTTCGGCAAGGGTTACTGCAGATAATGTAGAAAAGCATTAGTGAAAGCAGATATAATTCCTATTACAGGCAGATCCCAAAGGCTGTGACACCAAGGCAGAATATACAGAGAAAAAAATAAAAATGGTTTCATTTAGTAGCCTTGTGTGTATGCTGAGGAAAGAAGTATGTCCTTCTACTGCCATAGTACCTTCAACAGTTTTCAGAACAGATAAAGGATCTTTTTCCACAGCACTCTTTCAGGGGCAGCAAGAAATTATTTGCAAATTAGCCTGCACACGTTCTTTCTAGCAGAAAAGTACGTGAGTTATTTTTCAAGATGAGGCAGACTTCTGTTTCTTTTCAGGTTCTACAAAGCCATTGTACTGGATTTTAGGTATTTCCATATATTTCCTTTTATATTTCTTATGTATAAAAAATTACATATATTTAGTAATTCCAGTTATCAAGGGGAAAAATGATATTAAAAAAAGTCCATTTCATTCTTCAGTTTAACAGAGACTGTATAAAACCTCTTTCGATTGCACAGAATTGCCTTTAATTTTCTTTTTTGTGGAAACCATTTAGCTCACTGCAGTACCTTAATTATTTCATATACACAAAGGAATTGACTTACAGTCTAATATGTGCTTTTGATAGGGAAATAATAGAATTAACTAGAATTACTAGGTTCTTTCCTTGAAGAATTACAGAATCTGCTTGCTACATAGGACTGGAGGCATTCTTTAATTTTAAGAGAAAGGAAATGTTTTTGACCAGATTACTTTGTTAGGGAAGCATTGCAACTGCATTTTGGTAGTGTTTTTTGAGTACCTACTCTATGTTATGACTAACAAACTGAAAATTCATCTAGCTGATGCAATGTGAAATACTGAATACTTCCAAAATGACACATAAGTGCTATTTTGTAAGGTGCTTTGCTTCACAGGCTCCTGCTGTGGATAAGCCAGCCACCGCTGACCACAGCATCTGCTACATGAGAGCAAAATGTGGCAGGCATCAAATCTTGTTTGCAATTGTATTTTCTTAATCATGAAAACTGTGAAGTCTCCTCTGTACACTTTTTCTTCTCTGCTTCCTTTCCTTGTGCTCCTCTACATGTAATTTTAAAGTGAAAACATATGGCTTACAGCC
The DNA here is from genome assembly GCA_024733675.1 of Psilopsiagon aymara. Lineage (NCBI taxonomy): Eukaryota > Metazoa > Chordata > Aves > Psittaciformes > Psittacidae > Psilopsiagon > Psilopsiagon aymara. The sequence goes on along the minus strand of JANRGW010018340.1, from coordinate 49,610 downwards.
TAACTCTGTCCATTTACTCAGCTGTACCTACTTAATCAATTTAAATTGGAAGGAGAGTTTACCAACTTTCAAAAATAAATCCAGGACCAGTTCAGAGTACTGTATAAACAAAGGTCTAATTTAATTTTTACTTCTTTTTAGAAAAAGAGTGTGTGGGGAGAAAATTTTACAAATGACCTTGCTGCTGAGAAAAAAATTAACAGGGAGCATGGTGGTTCTTTACTTGGATTCTTCCTCTTCTAAGGCCACAACAAAATTAACAAGCCCTGAAACAAAACTGAGCATTTAAATTAATGGCTTCTGGCAAACTGTCAACTGATATTAACTTTATCATTCACTACAATGACAGTTTGAAAAGCTTCAAGATAAGGCCTTTAAATGTTAGAATCCTGATTAACAGATTAAATGAATTCCACTTTATCTTTCAGTCCAGTACCATGGGCCAGGACACCTGATTTACTAATCTTCTCTGACTTTTGGATGAGTATCACTGACTGTAGCTTCTACTCAGACCATCATAAGACAGATGAAGATAGCATGGCTGGCGAATAGTTTGGTTGCTGTTTTCTAGCAACTATTTTGCTATTTTTGCTGGCTAGTTTAGATCTTGTAAATGCTAATACTGGAATAGGCTCATGACACACAATCCTAATCTATGTTTCATGTGGCCTGAATTTTCCTGGAAGCAGAGGTTTTTAAATATTGACATTACGTTAGCTTTTAGTGTCACTAAGCTCCATAGGCCTGTCTCTCTATGTTTTGTAAAAATATTTAATTCATGCAGTCCTTCTCCTAAGGCACTGCTGTACTTCATCAGTGGCAGAAAGCAGGATGCTCTCTAGCCAGGGCCAATGACTTGCTTGTGAGTGTATGCTTATTCCCATTGTTAAGTCAGAAATTTTTATAGTTTGCCACCAAATACCAGCAAGTTTTGTTTTTGCTATTGTTAAGCAGGCATAGTTTCATACCTAACATAACAATGATGTTTGCAATTTTCCCAGGGATCTATTTTTGTTAAAAAAATAGCCACTTGCAAATTTGAAAGTATTTAGGATTTCAGATGCACTTAGAACTCAGATGCACAGTTAAATTTGAGGCTTTCCTAGAGGTGTTTGAATAACTGAATGCAAAAAATAAAAAGACTGATTTCACAATCAATTTTGTTGAGTGCTTGAAACAGGAACATGGAAATAATAGCACATGGAAAGGTTAAAACCATTCTGAGGTCCAATCACCTTTGTTTGCAAAACACAGTTCTCACATTTCCTTTATTTTGGTAGACAAGTATTTCCAACAGCTTCATTTCTGTAAGGAATTACCATGTCATTGAGACAGGTATCATTGTGTCAGGACAGTTGGAAGAGAAAATTGATCTTTGGATGAATCTTGGGATGGGACTCCTCACACCACCTTAAGCTGTCTCCATTTGAGTTAGAGATACTGAACTTTGTATATGAAAGAGGAAACAATCATTTTAAACCAGCATATTTTTATTTTAAGTGTTTTTGTTAGAATGTGAGAGATTATGTTCTTGAAACTCATTTATCTCTGCTGCCAGTATAGGGAACTGAACACCACTAGCTCTGCTGTGGATGCTTATAGTGCATATTGGTTGTACAAACTGAGTTGCATCTGAGCACCTTCCATTTCTTGCACTGTTGTCTATTCCCAAGGACAGATAGGTCCCAGTACATTCTTCCCATTCACCTTCTGTTCTTTGATTTCTCTGCTGATGAAAACAACAGAATCTTGAGGGTGATAAACACATATTTTCCACTATTCAGATTCGCCTCTTGCATGTTCAGTTAATTACGTCTACCTTTTCACCACTGACAAACTTACTAGATTTGCTGTTTGCTGTAGAGCTGCTCTTTCAGGAATATGTGCCTGAAATGCTGTTCCTTTTTAAGGTTATTTTTTTCACTCCCTTTCCAAAGAAGGTAGTATGTGTTGGTGAGTCCCTGACAGTTGATTAACTCTGGTTATCAGGATGCTTTCTTTATTCCAGTTAAGACTCATGCAGATGCGTAGTTCCAGTTTATCGCATCACTTTGAAAGGAGCAGCATTGTGCTCTTTTGACCTTTTGACCATTCTTCATTAAAAATTCATTGTTATGTTTCCCCCAAGAAATGTATATTTCTCCTCAACCATGTTTAAGCCCTGGAAAATACTAAAATGATTTTAAACCTATTTTCCCACCCAGAAAAACATTGTAAAACCATGCTTCTGCAGCACCTTCCTACGTAAGAAGCGCAGAGCCCTTGACAAGCATGAATATATGAAATAAAAGGAAATATCATATTCAAAAGATGAACAATGAAGTAAAAAGCTTCATAAATTGCCAAAGCTCACACAGCAGTACCATATTGGTATATAGTACTTTTCACATGATGCTCTCTGTTTTGACATCTACTCCTGTGCCTTAAACCACAGCAACCCATAGAAACACATTCTCCTCACTTTTCTGGGAACTGATTTATCACTATAAGGACAGTTTATTATACAGCCTCATGCTGTAAGTCTTTCCTGCTCTAATGGCTTATAGAAGTCTGGCACCGCAGTGAGTTCCTGCTCATTTACTCTCTGGATACCAGGTACACTGCTGATGTGAGAATGAGCTTCCTGGGAAGTCTCTCCTAACATAGAAATGTGAGAATCAAAGAATTTGATTCTGCTGGGATTTTTCTCATTAATCAGGGTTCTAAATATTTCACAACCCTTTGTTTCCTTCATCTTCATTTTTATTTCATCACAGGTTTTATAAGTAAGCATTTTTTTAAATCAAAAAAACAGAAAACAACCAAGCAATAGCTGTGAACTACTGCCTCAGTAGGACTGTTTGCTCAACACAGTCACAAAGAGGCAGTCTGCTTTAAAAATGTGTACGGCTTCAGCTCTTTTAAATACAATTTGTCTCAATGCAGGCAATAATCAACACTGCATACATCTGTGAGGGAAGCCTACATATCCTGTCAGATTATTTCTGTAGTCTCATGAATTTATTTAAGGACTTGGAAAGGGTATTTAATTCACTACAGGAATTGCTTGCCAGTGCAAGCAAGGCTTTATTCATAAGCAATCTGGTGTTGTAGAGTGCTTTACAGTCCTCACATTGAAGGTGTCCCTGTAGTGCAAAGTACCGTCTGCATGGAGAAGTGACATAATAATGTGAAGGATGACTCTTGCAGGCTATATCTGGATGAAAGTCATAAATGTAGCTGTGGCTCATGTAACCATGCCTGAGCTAGCTGTTCTGCTTAAGGCTGGCCCCATGTCCACCCCAGTCTGAAAGCTGACAGGGCACAATAGAATATGGCAATAACTTTTCCCTCTCTTTTACCTGAGTGAAAAACACCGGTAATAGTTAAAATCCAGAAAAAGGGATAAACCTTTTAGGATCTACAGGGTATCTCTTCCATAATATCTGTTACAAGGTGCTTGGTCTGGGTGGGTTTCTTGTAGATCCATCCAATATAACTTGTTACAAGATAGCAAAAGTCTTAATATCTATGTCTTTCTGTGATTGGCCCAGTGCTAACCAAGCACAAACACCAGGACCTGTGCATTTTCATACTTAATCATCGTCATTCAGTCTATTAAGTAGGGAAAGTTTTGCCCTTATAAAGCTCCCAGAGATTCAATTACAGCAGGTTATCCGCTGAGTGATGTCAATGCGAACAAGCCACAGTTTTCTGTTTTCAGTCCTTTTTTTTTTTTTTTTTTAATTCAGTTTGTGTTTCAAAATGTCTATCCCATGTTCAGAGCTGTCTTTGGGAAACCTTTATTCCACAGCAGCTGACTTTGCTGGGACCAATGTAACTGGCAGTGAGCTCAGGGGAGTGTGTGGAAGGCAGCCCCCTTCCCACCACATCTGGGAAGGGACTTTGGAAAAACTCCTGCAAGCCACATTACATTGGACTTAGTCACTCATAAGGAAAATGTGTGGCTCTTGACGCTGCAAGCAGATTCCTCTGCTAGCATCCTGCTTAACTAAGCATGGTCCACAGTGGGAGGGAAGGATTTGCATTTGTTGCTATAGTAGAGGTGGAACCTCTGACATCCATTCATTTCACAGGGGGATCCTCCTCCACCATGAGATATCTTACAGGTGCTGAGTCCCCTGGAGAGGATTTTTTTGCTGAACACTTATCTCAAGTAACCTTCTTTTTCCTGCTTCAGCTGAGCTCGGTGTGGTTTCCACTTTGCTCCTGCTTCAGCCCAGATGTATCAAACAGCTTGATCACATTAGGTTGCCACATAAAATAAGAGAATGAGAGTGTTGGGGGATGGCAGCTCCTAACCAGCTTCTTGGTTAGGAGGAAGATTTTAGGGAGGTAGGCTTCCAAGTGAAAGGCTGCAGCCTTGGGAAGGGTCAAGGAACTTCTGGTGCAGAGGGATTTTAGACTGATTTTCTCACAATGAGGGCTGCAAAAGAAATTCGTGAAGCCCACATGGGTTCCTCTACACATGCATTAGTTTTTGTGGATGTCAGTTTGGAAAACAGGACTAATTATTTCAGAACACCACTCTAGGGTTCTTTAATCAGGTGGGATGGGGTATTCACAGGCTGAGATATCTCTTATCTTCCTTTAAGGATCCCCTTCTGTGCTTTGTCAGACTCACAGCAGCTCTCTGATCTGCTTCCCATCCACAGACCCTGGCTATATCTTCCCAAAAGTTGGGTTTTAGCCTCCCTTATTATAGATTGGAGAAACCTGTAACGTTTCAGTTAGCTTAATTCCTTTCTTTTGGTTTACCCTTTCTGCATTGTATTGTAGCTGAAGCAAGTAACTGCAGATTTCACTGAAGGAGCTCTGAAACAGCTCTGGGTTTCTTCAGACACCACAGCATGTAAGACAGAGTTAAGGGAAGCAGAGGCTCATCCACATCACCTCTTTGGGCTGTTCTCAAGGTTTGATTTGTTTCCATTTAAGATTACTGGTCACTTCCAGTTGGTAAGAGCCTTCTTCACTGCTTGAGAAGAGGCACTTTTTTGTGTGCAAACACCAGGATCTTCAGCAGTGAAAACCCAGATGCTGAGACAGAGCCAGTATCTTGAGGTTTGAGAATGCAGTGGTAAGGGTGCACAGCTGTAAATATTTGTGATTTGCCTTAAGTGTAACAGAAGCACTGAAGACTAGACCTATAATATGCTCTCGTTTTGTGAATATTTGAAGTATGGCTTATCACATGATAGCTTTTGGACAATCCTGGCATACAAATCCCACTTATTTCCATTGGAGTCACCGAAGCTCCACTACATATGGGGGGATAACAGCAATGTTCTGTCTTTACCTAGTTGTGACCAAAGAGCTTGTTTTCTGTACAACTTTCCTGAATAACAGGTTTTAGGTTTTCTTAAGAAGGCAAAGGATATTTGCACATTTAAGGTTCTCCCTCTATAGGAAATAACAACTTTCGGGAATCTAAAGGCCACTGACTTTTTGAGAACTCATGACACTTATAAAAGGGAAAAAGAAAAAGAAAAAAAGATGTGAATTGTGTTCATATTTAAATACAGATCAGTACAAGTCTGACTATGGATTACTAGTTTTCCTTCAGGTTTGTCTTTGTTTCATGAGCCATTAGGTCAGAACATGAAGGAGGTGATTATTCTGCCCCTCTGCTCTGCTCTCATGAGACCCCACTTGGAATACTATCTACAGTTCTGGTGTCCCCAGCATAAAAAGGACATGGAACTGTTGGAACAACTCCAGAGGAGGGACCTGAGGATAATCAGGAAACTGGAGCACCTCCCGTACGAAGACAGGCTGAGAGAGTTGGGGCTGTTCAGCCCGGAGAAGAGAAGGCTGCGTGGAGACTTCATAACAGCCTTCTAGTATCTGAAGGGAGCCTACAAGAATGCCATAGAGGGACTCTTCATCAGTGACTGTAGTGATAGGTAAGGGGTAATGGGTCCAAACTTGAACAGGGGAAGTTCAGGTTAGATATAAGGAAGAAGTTCTTTACTGTGAGTGTGGTGAGGCACTAGAACAGGTTTCCCAAAGAATTGGTTAAGTGCTGCATCCCTGGCAGTGCTCAAGGCTAGGCTCAACAGAGCCTTGAGTGACATGGTCTAGTGTGAGGTTGGAACTAGATGATCTTAATGTCCTTTCCAGCACAAGCCTTTTTATAATTCTATGACTCTATGCAAGAATGAGCAACCAAAATGGAGATTACTTCCTAAAGAAAGCCATGTGTATTTGTGTGATGGTCACATAGTTACAGATCTTCATTTCCAGTGTTGTAATTTGCAGGACCTTCACTACCTGACAATGGAGATAATACTTCCTTTAAAGGCATATTAGTAGTTTATTGCATTTTCTGCATCAGCTTAGATATGCTTGTTGGTCACCGTAACTGCTGGAAATCTGCATACTTCCTAATGTTTAGAATTCTATGTACAATGGTATGTATAACATGAAAATTAGAAATATAAAGAGCAAAAGTCAGCAGGGACATGTACACTTTCACCTATTTTTAGTGTTCCATCCAAACACTTCTTCAGAAATATTTTTGTCTTTTCCGCAGTATCCCTCCCCTTCTATGTTATGTGCGTATGTTGTGCATGCCCTGCCTGATAGCACTGAAAACTGGTAACTCTTGACAATTTGAGGGCAGACAGGGGAGGCATCTGTTGTATGTCGTGGGGTTTTTTTTGATGCCTGGTGATAATGCTGATACAGATACTTTGATCTTTAAGCAGTTTGACTTCATGGAAGAGATTCTGGCTGTGTGGACGCCTAAGTAACTTCCATCAGCTCATAAATCTGACTAATTCTCAAACTCTCCTACTGGTTTTATGATGTCCTAAATTATACAGTCTAAAGTATTTTTCAACTGTTCCACATTTCTAACCAAGTCTTTGGAGATGGTGAAAGCTGAGATTTTAGTATTCTGTTTCTATGGCAGGAAGGGTGTAGGCAGCATTTGTAGGCCTGGGCAGATGAAGATGGTTTTCACCTGCTTTGTTCTTGGGCAGATGTTTGTCAGGCTTAAGCATACATTGTACTTTTAGTACAAACCTTTATCACAAACCTCCACTCCAAGCAGCATAAATTTTGCAGCCTAATTGGGTTCTCACTGATGTTGCAAAGGTCTTTCCATGGCAGATTTGAATAAAGGACAGGTATTTTAATGTTTTTTGGTAATGACTCCAACGGTTTAGTATAAGTTTGTTATAACCGGAATGCAGTAAAAGCCTACTTTTGAACACTTTTGATGAAGGGTCAGCTATGTAAGCAGTACCCACCCAGAAGTCAGACTCTGCTCAGTCTTCTTCAAACTAGTCTTGACATTCAAAAACAGCTCTGAGTTAAAGAGTCCCTCTCATCACAGATCAGCACCTTACAGACACGACTCTGGACTTCCTTTCTCTGATAAAATTTCTATTTGAAAAGATGTTTCTTCCAGATTTCTCAGATTTCAGAAAAAATGTGTTTTGTAGAAGAAATTTTAGTTTTCCAGTCATGTAATTGTTTGGCATGGAAGGAAGAGGAGGAGGAGGACCTATGCATTGACCTTTCCCCCTCCTCTGAACTCTGTTAGGCACTGACTACTGAGTCCTGTCCTCATTCAGACCAAATATGAGTTTTGTCTAAATTTGTTCTATAGAATGGCTCCAAGTAGAGCTATTTCATCGTATTGTGTATCAGCAGATTAAAATTGCTGAGGTATCTGTCAGAACACAGTAGCTATCACTGCTTTCTTTTTTCCCAAATCCTGTGTGGCCAGCAATGGCACTTTGCAGCCAGAGGGAAACAAAGAGCCATTACTTCCAGTGTGCACTTCTGATCAGGACATATATTGATAGTTTGTGCTAGAAAAAAGAGTTTATGAGTGCCTCTGGCAACTGGTGGTGTGAGCTGTGCACCTATAAATTTTAAGTTGGCAATATCAAACAAAAAATATTCTCTGGCTATAGCCTGAGGTAACAGTGAGTGGCAAAAGCCAAGCTGCACTCCTAATCCATAACCATAGAAATTACCTCCATTCCGAAACTAATGCTACATAAAATTTTAAAACCTTGCCAGCCTAATATATGTAATAAAGTGTCAGTAGTATAATTCAAACCAACCTTAGAAACTGTAAAATACTGCATTTCGTCATTTATACACTTCTGTATCAGCATTAGTTAAGAACAAACGTTGACAGCTATTCAGGAGCTTATTCTACTCAATGAACATTACTACCAAACCATTCTGCTTTCATGGCCATACTTGTTACCATTAAAAGGTATTATTTTAATTGTAATACTTTAATGACAATACTTGTTACCAGGATGCACCTACACAAGACCAGAAATATACTAATTTTCAGAATTTAGCTTAATTTAAAATATCATAAAGAAACATTTGTGAATTTCAATATAGTTATTGTGGATTTCACAGTATTATAGCTGAGAGATGACTAACCTTAGATATCTGGTAGTAGTTGCATTAGAGAAGTGATAAACCCATTATATGCTCAGTAGATCTGCTCCCATCTGTTGACAAAATAAAATTATAGAAAACGTTGGACTGAAATCAAATGTTTTTAATAACCAGTTTTCTTCCCCCTCCAACAATAAAATAAATTCAGTATAACAAATAAAATGTAAAATGCACAACAATGTAAACAAGACAATTTTTATTGTTTCATAGGAGATCTTGACATTTCCTCTGTGGAGTTTCTCCAGGTATTTCAGGCAGATGTTTGTGCTCTTTGCAAGGCTGTTTTTCTGTAATGAATTCCATTTTGTGGGAACCTACTTAACTCACCCTGCTTAGTTAAATTATTTAACAAATTAATTCTGCTTTGTCTCTGCTGCATCTGTGCTAAGGAACAGAAAACAGGACAGTGTTGGAGCTATATACTTCATTAGCCTATCGAGTTTGAAAGGCAGATAAAAAATACAGAAAATATATGTTATTTTCTGATTTTTTTATTAGGGCCCGATGCTATAAGTTTTGGTTTTGTCCTTCAATATGCCTTCTGTCATCAGACCAAAGGTCTGTTGGAGCATATTGAGGCTTCTCTCCTGTTCAGACTGCAAACTCCTGCTGGGGATACAGTACTCTCTGGTATGTGAATAAAGACATTCCCTTACATGAATGTTTTGAATTGTCAGAAGTTGTACAAGCTAATGACATATCTCTGGATCCAAGCATAGTCCTTAAATACTGCTAGGAACGCTGGAGAATTTTCCTCACTACTACTGGTATCTGGGAGACACTTTTTCACATGGTCCCTGGATCGTGGTCTGGCTTGTGCACCTTTTACGGAGGTGCATTTAGCTTTTCCTTGGAGACCTTAAAGTAGGGTTTTAGTGAGCCTGGCACTTATTTCTGTAACATGAGCTTGCGGTTTAGATTTGCTGCATCCTGTGTAAGGAATTCTTTGTTGTAAGCAGGGTGCATTAAATCATCTTTAATTCAAATCAGGATACAATAAAATGCAAATCCATTTATTCACTTAGAACATGCTAACAGAAATCACAGTTACAGGCACTTAGAAAAAGAATAGAGAAGGAATAAAATCATGCTGAAACTGCTGCCGTCAGGATCCAACTAGAAAAGTCCTTCTCCTTGCCTGACTTGCAGTATATACTGCCCGGATGTATTTCTTTGAACACATGCTCCTCAGGCTTTGCTTCGCAGCAACAATTTGCTCTTGGCAGGGCATGCCAGGTTTTGTTGCTTATCCCTCTCCTGGGGTCCTTTGTATTCCTACTCCCTTCTACCTCACACCTCTGTACACATTATCTCCTTCAACCTTATACCAGAGATATCTACAATATGGCTCAGAAGGGGTGGTTGGACAGTGTGGCTAAGCTTTAATTTATCCAGAGAACTGATCCAGCCAAGAATGAAGCCTGAGCGGAATGAAAAAGGGAGAGAAGATCTCTCTTTCTGAGCCAGGGTATGCGGGATGGCCAGAAAACAGCCACATGAGAAGAAGGGAATTTAAGCAACAAGTGACCTTATTTATTATCAGGAGCTCCTGTTTATATATCCTTTTGCATAGTGAGGTACAATCTCATTAGTTGAAGCATAGCATAATACAAACTTATTGGTCAAGCATAGCATAACACAAACTTATTGGTTGAAGCATAGCATAATACAAACTTATTGGTCAAGCACAGCATAACACAAACTTATTGGCTAATAGTTTGTTATTCTATTTATGATTGGTTGTTGTTTCACTGTTCAAAATTTTTTCTTCATCAACAGAGACTTTCTAACTTCCCTGTTGTATGGTTCCAGGCTCTGGGTTTCTTCATCCAGTTTTCTTGCCATGTCATCATAGCCCCCCATGTTTCCACAATACCCTACATCTTTCCACCCTGATCTACTTACTTACCCACTTTACCTGGCAGATGGGAGAAGAAGCCATGCCCACAGTACAGAGAATCCAGATTTGGCTGGATCAGATGGAAGAGACGAGCTGGAAGGCCAACACCAGTTTGAAATGCCTGAACTTGTACAGATATGAGGTATTGTCCTGGGTTCAGCAGTAGCAGTCATTTTTTTCTCCTTCTTAGGTCTTCTTAAATCTTCTTAGATCTTCTTCTTTTCTCCTTCTTAGATCTTCTGTAAATCTAGAACATTTACATCTAAGCCAGTCACCCATGGTGCATTTGTTACCAGTGAAGAGAAATAAGTTATGTAATAACACAGGAAAGATTTCTCTCATTAGGTATGCTAGGTACCTAAGACAGGCATCTCAAATAGCTCAAATGACTCTCTCCACAAGTGCCCATTTGTATTTTATCATTGACAATAAAAGTATCCTTTGGTGATAAGTACTGATTTGGATGCCTGATTTTAGCTGACACATTGGGTGAAACAAACACTGGGTTTTGTGGATGCATTTCCCAGCTGAGCATGTCACAGCTAAAATGGACTTGAAACCCACCTGCATATTGCTAAATAGCTAAATGACATGAACATAGGTAACAGGTTCCTTACTTGACATGCCTCAAGGGGAATCAGTTCATCTGGGGACATACTAGGCTAGAATTGGTAAGCTTTGAGTCTCTGTCTTCAGGAGATGTTTTACAAGATGTTACACTTCAAAAGCTGATAACTCAGATATTTCATTCAGGGGGTCACCACAGACTTTTGTGAGAAACTCAGGTTTCAACCTAGTTCTCCTTTTCCCTGGAAGATACCAAGAAAACTATGATAAATCGTCAAGTGTGATATACAAATAAATTTTGCCATGAGGTGTGTTTCTCTGGAATTTAACCAAGTTTGTAAGATGTCCTACCACTATAATCTAGATTTAGTAGTGTTGAAGTCCATTTAAAATGTTTGCTTTCTGTATCTAAATACCTGTCAGTCTTCTTTTGCATGAGATCTGTGTGACTATAATTTTTTGAAACATGAAACTATTTTAAAATTAAAAAGCAACCCCACAATGTGTCACAACTAACTTGTAGACAAGTGTCATTTTTTACTTACTGTAAATAGCAGTGAGCACTGATCTTAAGCTTCTTGTGTAGTAAGTGTCTAGAGTCCATTTAGCCTCCGCATTCTCTATTACACATTGATTTCTAGTGTAGTGGATAGATAAGAAGTGAGCTTGTAAGTGAAATCAAGGACTACATCTATTCTTTCCTTAATTCACATACAGGCCTTCTGAGAATCATTTAGCCTAACATTGCCAAGTGTCACTTTCTACTTATCAGCTGGAACTGGTGCAAAAGTGGACTCACCAGCTCCTCTTTGTGGTTACAGCGACTGGTTTTGAAGATAGAGAGTTCAGTCAGGTGATTTTATGACAGCTCCATTCTTATTTTTTTCCCTGATTTCACAGTGGTGTCCCTAGATAAGGCTTTGAAAGACAGAGCTAATCAGGCGCTTGTCAGCAACATGGCTTTACTTGTTAAGAAGCTTGGGGCAATTGTGTTACGCAGAGGATGGTGGTGCTGCTCCACAGTTTCTTTCATCTGGATATTCCTACTTCAGGGAACAATATGTTGAACAGTAGTGTTTTGTGTGATTTCTGCAGGACAACTTGATTCCTTTGCACTGAAAAGAGGACAATATGGTGCTGTTAGCAAAGCTTTGGAAAGCTATCCAAGGGTGTGAGTTGGCCTTTCTCATTATCCCATGGAAAAATGGGGTTGCTGAAGGACCTAGTTGTGTGCTTTCAATTCCCTGTGTTTGTTTTCTGTTTCATATCACTTAGTACTGCTCAGCCCAAGTCCTGTTGGCACATCTAGCCTTCTTGGGAAATGCCTTTTGGAAACAGAGCCGTGCAAACTATCTGTCTGCTGCCTGTCAGTCTTTGCTGAGTAGTTTATTGATAAAGTTGCTCCTCTTACTTGTCCAGTCCATCACCATTACCAGCAGAAAAGAATTTTTAAAGATTGTACAAAAAAGATTTATGAAACTATTGTAGTATTTGATCATCTCTGTACTGCTGTATTAAAACCAGTAAGACTGGTGAGTTTTTCTCTAGGCAACTGCCAGTATTTCTAAGTAATTTCTGATAAACCAATAATAACCTTAGGATACAATGTAACTTCTTTTTTTTTTTTCCTTCATTTTATATATTACATATTATATGACTATAACTAAGATTGTGCAAAAATATGTAAATAGAAAGAAAGGCAAATTTTAAAATTATTTGACGTTAAAACTTGCTTTACCAAAACCATGGTTTTGAGCTAAAATTGGCTATTAGAGTTTCGTGAACAGTGTTGGGAAATACAGAACAGTGAAGATCCCATGTTTGACATGCTTTGCACATTTAGACATAGTTTGCACTTATGGACTTAGGCCTAGGTGATAGAATTCTAGATAGCAGATGAATAGATAAATGGTAAATGGTTAAAAATAGTTAATGAACTCTGTATTTTTGCTGTTGTCACTCTAATCCTTCTATAGCTGTTGCCTGTACATGAATAATGATATTCTGTAAAATCCTCTTAAAGTTCCATTGAGTCTTCTTAGAAGTGACTTTATATTAAAAATACTTTTTAAATTTATTTTTTATGCTTATTCAACACCCAATTTATTACATAAAATAATGTTGATCTCATTATTTAACACTTATTAGATTTATTTCAAAATCCAGGTTTTATATAAGGTCTCTTCCCTTCCAACATCAAAAGGCATTCAGTTGGTACCAGACTGAAAAATGAAAGGCGAAGTATTCTCAAGTTCATTGAGAAAAAAATGTCAGACAGGAGCAACCATAATGCCCCCTCAACCAGTTTTGCAAATGAGGAGTTTTACTTCAGGTTACAAAGGGATCTTGTGCATCTGCATATTAGTGAGTGTTGCAAGGTATATGTTACACTGGGCAATCCCAGAACATATGCAGAAGATCTCCAGTCTGTATATGTCATCACTGGCACTTGGAACACTCATTAAACTGGAAGATATCTTCTTTTGTAGAGTAACAGTTCTTCTGTCTAAGATGATATATATTCATCTGCTGTGACATTTATAAGATTGCCTTGTTATATCTTCATGGTTTTCTCCCCAGTCATTCGTTTTCCAGTCAACTACTAAGTACATTCCTATCAGTCCTTTATTTCTTTTTACAAGAGATGGCTAGCCAGCTCTTATAAATCCTGTAAATCCATGAAAGCAGCTTTTTACTATTTATATTGTTGAAAGGCCAGCCTGTACCATAATGTGCATAACTATTTAGTCCAACAAACCAGTGGGCCAGCTCTAAATGAAGAATTAGGTGGACTGTAGGGGGTGTCCCATGCCAACCCCAGCATCCCCAGGAAGTGTCCAGTGCACAAGGAACACACTTCTCTACAGAAATTTCCCCATCATATGTTCAAAATTACTGTTCTTTTCCTGCCTTAAGTGGGCATGTGGCTCCCTTGGAGGTAGGGTTTGAAACCCCAACTTCCTCTTCCCCTACTGTTTCACACTGCTGGCTTGAAACAGCTATGGGATTAATAACCAGATGGAAACTGAAGGAGCAGAGAGGGTGTCAGTAACGTAAGTAACGTAATTTGGTTTAGCTCAGGTGTTTTGGCTCCAAACCTTATTGCTGCAGCCACTGCGCTTGAGGGCCACCAGTGCCGCACCTTGGCAGGGAGCAGCTGGTGCCTCTTACACTTCATCAACATAATCACTTAATGAGTTCAGGCAGTGACACCCGCCTGGCCCTGCCACCGCACAGGGATTACACCCCTATCACCGCCAGCCTAATCCAGGGCCCGGAGGAGCACAGGTGTAACTGAGCGCCTAATTTGGCCCTGAGGCACTGTTATTATTGGCTACGTGGAAGGTGGTTTGACCTGACACTTAAAGTGGGGAGCTTGAGAGTGAATCAGTAACCAGAATCTTCCTTGTTTAGGCCTAGAAATTGAGGGTGTTTGGGACACAAATGTGAAATCAGTCCTAACACGTTTGTCAACATTTTCTGGACTTCCAGCCTGTAATATAAACCTTTGTCTTCTCTGACCCAGTGCTTGTATATTCTTACTTTTGGTTTAATAAGACAAGTGTTTGGGTCTGCAAGTAATCCTTCCCCAGTTTTTTTTAAAAAAGCCTTTTATCATGCTGTCATGATGAGGGACATCTCAGAGAGATGGGACATCCTCAGGTGTCCTAGCAGAAGGTAACGCCTCTGGATGTCTCTACACTGTTTGATTGATTGACAGGAATTGTTGTAGTCAACCACTGTCTCTCAGGAGGAGAAGGTGCTTTGGTTTGACTTTAGCAACTCTTGTTTTGCACATTGCATCAATAAAGCTCATAGAAGCAGCACATGTGGCGTCAGGAGACAGAGAATGCCCTGCGTAGCTACATATTCCTCACAAGATACGGCATCATGTAGTGTTGTCCTGGCTGCCATTTCTGCCCCCTTCTGTAAGAACAGGTTTCTTTTCAACACTTTTTCCCCCTCCTCATTTCTTTAGTTCAGGAAATGTAGTGAAAGGCTTAATTGAAACAAGAACTTTTCTCCGGGAGTGTGCTGGTTTTAGCTGGGGTAGAGTTAATTTTCTGCATTGTAGCTGGTATGGTGCTATATTTCGGATTTATGCTGAAAAGAGTGTTGATAAAATAGGGATCTTTTAGTTCCTGTTGAGCAGTGCTTACACAGAGCCTTTTACATAATAAGATTGTATATAGGCCAGATATAGAGAGATACTATATTCTTAAAACAAATGATGGCAATATAAATATAAGTGGTTTACCCTTCAAATCACGAGTTTTGAACGGCTTCATCTGTTAATATGGAATGGTTCCTATACAAATCCCCAGTTTATTCTAGAATTGTTAGTGGAGATGCCTTATTTCTTTTTGCCTCTAGATATAAAAAATGGACTTGGCCTTGTGCTCCTTGTTTTGCCCTGAGCTCAGATCCTGCTAGATTCCATGACTAGAATTTCTACTGTTCCCTTTATCCTCCTTCCTGTAATCTAACCTTGAGATTTAATTATATCTTTGGGTTTTTTTGGCCTGGTTTTCAATAGAAATTTCCTAAGTAGCATAAGGAATGATCCATAACTGAGCTGCCTTGCACACACAAATGCTTGCACACATACTTGTGCTGTAAGTGCCTTCGAAAGGCACAGTGGTCCCTTCCGTCCTCATTGCAAACAAACAGTGACAAAAGGGATTCCAGAAACTTCAGAAAAAGGCAGAGACTTAGAAGAGAGGGGTTGAGCAGTAGGTTGAAGATGTTCCTGTAGGCAACTTATCTTGAAGAAAAATTGCAGGCAAGCAATCTTTTTTTCAACTTTATGTACATTGAGAACCCATCTTTTCACCCCTCCCTCAATTAAGACTCTCTAGTTCTGCATGTGTTGAGTTGAAACATTTATTATGGACTGACATGGAACTCAGAAGGTACTCCTGACTAGTGGTCTGGCCAGATAATCCATCAGTGGAGAAGGATCAGCATGCCTTTGGGACACTAATCCCAGCCTACATGGAATGTGACGAACATGAGTACACTATCTGTAGCCTGCTCCTGTGCAGGATCCACATTAATTCATTACGTGTCTAGAATTTTATGTCCCAGATGAATGCTTCCCACCTTACACTTGTAAGTGCCGCAGGTGTCTGTCGAGCAGGCTTATCTCCCACAAGATAGCTCTTACCATTGAGGGACTTGCAAATTAGGTCATAAGCCTCTGCAATGAGACTCTGACAAGGGAGGAAGCTATCACAATGGTGATAACATCTTTTCACTGTTTTTCAAGGTATCCAGTTTCATGGATCTGAAGCTGGTATCAATGAACTTCCTGAAGGAATGACCAAGGAGAATCTCTGACCAGCAGAAGCTTTTCCCAATTTATATTGTTTTCCCATAATGTACATTAAGGTATACATAAGGTAGCACACAATGGGACCACGAGACTGAAAATGCCAAAAAGCACTAAGGTCTTAATGAGCTGAGCACCTTTTGTGTAAGTTTTTGCAATAGCTGTAGTCAGTGACCCAAAACCTGTAGTCACAGGGTGTGGTGTTTAAGCAGGATAGAGTGGCTGGGAACTATCTAGCTCCATCTATCAAGACTGAAGGATATAGTTGATAAGCTGATGGTCATGGAGCTTAGGGGACTCCTTGTAGGTGTCTTGGCTATACTTAGCAACTTGAGCAATTAAAGGTAGAGGCTTGGGAACTGTCCTCTGCTCATCTGCATGGTGTAACTGGCATGCAATTAATCTATCACCCTATAAACAACACCCTGCAGTGTGCATGGGCTAGGATGTGTTAAGGGCTGGTCCCAGGGAGTCTGGTGGCATGGCTAGAGACTGTCATGCTGCTTGCTTTAGGGTCAAAGAAGGGCTCTGACCTGTGTTAATTACCAGGAGAATAATACTCCCACATGACCACTGGTTCTGCTTGAATAGACAGCTGAAAGATAGGGTACCCTTTTCATTTCAGGTTTTTACCTCCTGCAATTCACACTGGGATAGCAAGGAGCTTGGTGAAGAGATTTGTATGGGTGTCCTGGAGCCTCACATGCATGTGCTTTAGGCTGAATTTATTTTAGCCCTCTGTGGCAGTAAGGGGGAGTAAGGTCATGTGATGGATATCAAAAGAGACATGATTGCTGGAGAGAGAAAACCCAGCTTACAGCCTGCTCTTCATGGCAACTTAAGACAAAGGGTCAGAGGGTCTAGCAGAGGAAAGAGAAAGAGGGAAGAAACATTGCAGGAGCAGCACTGGGACTCTCTGGGCCTATTCGGAAGAAATGGACCAACTGTTTTTTTTTGTTGACAAAATCTGTCCCTCTCTGACTTTTCTCCAGCCCCTGACCCTTCCCCAGAGACCTGCTGCTTTCCTACTAAAACAGATTCTTTTTTCCATTGTTATTATTAGGAAAGATGTGCATGCAGGGACACTGGCCAACAGTCACCTTTTAATTTCCTGCTTGATACCTCTGTACAAACTAATGCATCTGAACAGCCTTGGGCACTGTATCTGTAGGTATAAGTGCACAGGGAGACTGAAACCACTTTCAGTCATGCTTGCTGCCTTTTCTGGAAATCACCTGTGCTACACAGTGAGAGAAACTAAGTATATAATTCTTAAATTTGCACAGCTGTGATACTAGGATTAGCTTTGCCACAGGGTTTGGTCATTTCAGCATCCTGCCAAGACTAAGTCTCTTCAAAGTATAAACAGACATGAAACTTTCAAGATAATTCCACTGGTGCTAATAGCTTTTATCTGTCTGTAACCTTCTGGCACCAGAGGATTTTTTTTTTTTTCTCTAGTTTTGTATATAAAAGCATATTCTCTGCTTGATATTAGGAATATTAGGCTGAAGGTAGCTTGGCATTGTGGCACCCTTTGGCACACAGAGCCCTTTAATGATGCCAATCCTTTAATGAATGAAAAGCACTCCAGGCTCCAAAGTTTGCATGTAGGTATTCATGACAGCTACTCAGGTCCTTATTTCTGCAAATGGTGTGCCACTGACAGAAAATTGCTTTTAAGTAATGATACAGAGCAGTAGTGCTGTTTAGGCATAATGTCACCATAGAGGGACCCATAAAACAAGTCAGTTGTTTGGCAGATTTTCATGTATGTAAATCCCTCTGTAAACTAATCATATGGATACAGCTTATAAATTTTACAAGAGAGCAATCTCCAGGCATATTTTTCTTGTTGGTTGTAGACCTTGAAATTTAACTGTAGAATTTGCAAAACTAATCACTGGGCTTAAAGAGTCTAAACTGTACTGTATTGCATAGACATATACATTTCCAGTACTTATTTCTTTCTTTAAATACCAGCTCAAGTTTTAGTTCATTCTTTTTTAGTGTTTGCAAGTAACACACACCCCCCCTCCAAAAGAAAAAAAAAAAAAGAAAAAGCTTAAATAAAACCAGCCACAACTAAACTCTTGGAATATGTGAGCATAAACTCCAGCTAGAAGTCTCCAAATGAAATATTTATATGTACTAGATGTCTTGTATCTGGATGGGGTTTGCTTGCTGTTATCAGAAGTCAGGCCTTCACCCCCTGTGTTTGCTTCAAATGCTTTTATCACTGGCAGCAGTAAGCTTGCTTCAAACATCCTGCTTGCTTGTCAGCAGGGATGATGTGCTGTATTATAACAAGCATTCAGTACAACTGTTGTTCACAGGCAGCATTTTCAGCTCTACACACACAACCCATGAGGTTCTCTATCAACGTAATCATTATTTACCTGACTCTTCCAGGAAATAGTCTAACTAGTCTTTTCTCAGGGTAAAATGCAGCAGCCTGTCTTTTATTGTTGCTCTTGTAGAGAAAGCAGCATCTTCCTCCATAATGATAGCATCTGGGCAAGGAACAAGGCTTACTGCTGTTGCATCATCCTTTGGGTTTGGCATTGGCTTATAGTCCAGTTCTTAACCTAGGACTAACTAGCAGGAACACAGCCAGTAGCTGCAGATTATTTTCATTCTAGGTATGTTTTAGTTGCACCTCGTATTCTTAGTGCTGCACCTTTCTTAGCTGGAAGATTGAGAGTTGAGAGATTGCATTTAAGTGGTTTGGTCAAAGCTGCTTCATCTTCCACAAACAGCTCTCAGAGACTCTCCTGGAATCAGTAACTCACATTTCTATAGAGTAAAAAGGGCAAGTCAGCCCAGCTTTACTTTGTGGTAGAAATGGGGCAACTGAAGTTTTGGAATAGTCTTGTGAAACAAACTGGAGATCTCTGCATTTTGGTTTTTTTTTTTTACACTAAGGGACCTCACAACAGATAGGTTGTGAGATCAAACAAACCAACAGAAAAAAACCCAAAACAAAGCAACAAATCCAAACCCCTCAAACAACAAAGAAAATTAAATATTCTGGTAAAATTGTAACATTTTTCTCTTAAAAAATTAGAAATTAAATAGATAGTAAAAGGCAACAGTGGTGTTTCACCACAAAAAACTGTATCAAGCTGGTCTATGTGACTATACGAGCCTGTTAATACATTCTCCTTGTCCTGTGCCTTTGTGGAAACTCCATTTTTTTAACTTCAACCATAATGAAGATGGCACATTATTATTGTTGTTGCTGTTACTTGTTTGGGTACCCATAGCTATGAACACCATGGAGTAGGATTTTATTTTATTTTTGTAACCCATGGCCAGTTTCTCATACAAAAGTTTGCTTGGGCATAAAATCTTCTAATCTGTGACTAAATCATACTGCACATAATGCTGAGAGACTTCATGCAAACAACAGTACTGATTAAGATTACAGTAATGCTATTTTTTTGTTTAACTGCAATGGTGTATTTTTTTAATCGATTTGGTGTATAAAATATGACATTAGGGGTGACGCATGATAATGGAATGGAGGTTGTGACATATCAAGTGTTTCACATGCCACTACTAACATTCTCTCATCTCCTTTCTCATCCCTCCTTCAGACCAAAACAATGAAGTTAGGTTATCTATCTACTTCAAAAGCTTTTATAAACAGATATCTGCTAAAATGTACACTGTATTCTAATAAATGGTCCCAAATATTGGCTTTAGTTCATCCTGATAATTGTTTAAAGAACAATCTTTCTAAGTGGAAAGGCAATGAGTGGGGCAACAAATTGAAGTGTTGGCTGTTATCCCACTTTTTAGTCAATCTGGGGTTTTCTAATCATAACGAATGATTTTGCTTACCATTGCTACCTAAAATTAGACATGTGACATTTAGATAACTATCTACCTCCACTTACTTGCTTTAACATTTTTAGGGACCTCAGCATTTCCAGAAGGCAATTTATCTCACCTGTTTTGTTCTGCTGTGCAGGGAGTGTGGATATCTAACTTTCAATGCTCCAAGTAAGATGAAGTTAATTCCATTTTATTAGACATTGGGAGATACCCAAAATGGCTTTCACCAGATCTTTGCTTTCTGAGAGGTCTATTATTCAAGATTATTGCTGTTCACAAGGATCCACAATATTCCTTAAAGGCTTTGATTCTTCACTTCTGCTGATCAAAGTATTTTTAGTAGCTTCTCTTCATGTTCTGACAATGCACACTCTGCAACCTCTGTTTTATTTCCTGAGACCCCAGGAAATACAACCACCCAGGCATGCATAATTCTTGGCATATACATATCATATAAGAGAGGATTTCTTAAAATGTTTGTTTCTAATGATAATATGAATGTTTTGACAAAAAGTTCATTGAAATGAAAAACAATTACTGAATTCTTTGCATATTTTATTTTTCTTTTTGATTTCCAACTCACACACATCTGGCATATTTTACATCTTTGCAATAAAACATGGTTACAATAGCTTAAGGAATTTATATATCCAAAATATTTCACCATGATCTTAAGATGAAATGAACTTGTCTTCCAGATGTTCAATAGTCTCCCAATTCTAAGCTACAAACTCAAGATATTGCTTACAGATGGGTGATAACTTAAATCATTACACTGATCCCCATGATTTCAGAATCTGATAAATACAAACAACAATGAAGAAGGAAATTCAGTGCTAAACTTACTAATACAAGGTGGATAACAAATAATTAATCACATCAATAAATAATGATATGTTTTGGTGCAAAGTGCCAATACAAAGAATCCATTATCTTTTTAAATAAATGACTGCAAGTGAGTGTAAATTCTGAGAAAATTACATTCCTGTTACATGCCTCATAGCCCTACCGACACAATATGTACATCTATGACAATACAGTCACCAAATATACAAAGAAGAAACATGAATTAAAGTGTATGTACCCCTGGGTGTATAATTTGATCAGTACAATGTGCAGAAAATTATTCTGATAGTTATCATTATGGTATTGTAGAACATGAAGTACCTTAGTCTGAGTAGCTTCAGGTGAGATTTTCAGAAGTACTGAAAAGAATAACCTCAGTCACCTTTACAATCAAGCTAAGGCTGCCAAATAAACCAAGCTGCTCAGAGCAAAAATAAGGGAAAAAATCACTGGGGGCTCTCTTGCCCATGATTTGTTAATAATCCAGAAATACGGTACTTTGCCTGTATTGGGAGTCATCAAGCATTGCAAAGCATTAAAGTGAACTTCCCTCTTTGCTCCCTTTCTGGCTAGTCTTTGAATTTTAAAGGGAGGAATTTAATTTCTATTGTATAAAGTATAAATACGGCAAATGATGGCTTTTTATCTAAATTCCTCATGAGCAGAACTCCACTTAAGGGGTAAAGTTTAGGTTCAAAAAGTACAGAAGAAAAACAAACCAGTGTTGGTGGAAATGTCAAATTACTGTTTGCACCCAAATTCAACCCTTTAACACAAGCTGTAACCTCAGGAGATCTCCAGTTCCATTTGTATGAATGCACCCGTTCCTTCAAGACATCAGGTTTAAAGTACATGCAAGTTGTAACTCCACAATAAAATTAAGAAACAGTTTTGTTCTTTATACAAGGTTTTACTTTTACAAAAGTATCCCTTTAAAGTTAAGATGTGCATCTGATGTACAAAGTATCAAACATATTTTTTTATCTCAGCTTGAAAAGAGGCTGGAGATGGGATGCATGTTAGGTTCAAAGCCTAAACATTGAAATAACTGGAATCAAGGTTCCTCAGAATTTTCAAAAGTCTCTTGTGGCGCATCCTACTACCTTTTCTCAATAAACAAAGATATATGAAATAATTACCAAAACATCTCCTAATTCATATAATTTACATGATCAAGCTTGCTTTTCAGCAGCTGGTGTTCAGTTGTGAAAAAACACACAAAGTAAAATGGTTGCTGACTACAATGTACAGCTATTGCTGGGTGTAATGGAATGTACAACGGAGATCAATGCAGACGTGGTTTTCCACCAGAGACTACACCTTTCATTGCAGCACTTGTGCTCTCAGCTTTACCTGGGCTTTCAGTTCTTCATTCTACTTCAGTATCTGTTCTGATGCTCATAATGCCACCGGTTAAAATCTATATTAAAAGCTACGATGCTGCCAGAAGCCATGCCAGTAATCAGAGTTCTGAAAAAGATGGAAACCATGGTCCTGTTAATAGTTTTTTACCTTCTCAAGCAATGGCTTAGCATAAACGGCAAAAAAGCTAGAAGAACAAGGCAAAAACTTGCAACACCGTTTGAAGATTAAGTTCATGGGTGGGATTCAGTATGCAATGAAGACACTGCATCTGGGTGTTGACATATAAGCCAAATTTCTACATTCCCAATATAGTCAAGGGAGATCACAGAATCACAGAATGGTTGGGGTTGGAAGGGATGTCTGAAGATCATCTAGTCTAAACCCCAGCTAAAGCAGGTTCACCTAGAGCAGGTTGCACAGGATCACATCCAGGTTGGTTCAGAGTATCTCCAGGGAATGATGCTCCACAACCTCTGGGCAGCCTGTTCCAGAGCTCTGTCACCCTCACAAAGTAAAGTTTTTACTCATATTGAGATGGGACTTCCTGTGTTTCAGTTTGTGTCCATTGCCCTATATCCTGCCATGGGCCACTGAAAAGAGACTAGCCCCATCATCTTGACACCCATTCTTAAGATATTTGTATACACTGAAAAGATCCCCTCTCAGTCCTCTCTTCTCCAAGCTAAACAGGCTCAGCTCTCTCAGTCTTTCTTCATGAAAGAGTTGCTTCAGTCCCCTAGTCATCTTCACAGCCACCTGACCTTCTCCAGTAGTTCCTTGTCTTTTTCAAATTGGGGAGCCCAGCGCTGGGGACAGTAGTCCAGATGTGGCCTCACCAGGACAGAGTAGAAGAAGACAATCTCCCTCTACCTGCTGGCTACACTCTTCCTAATGCACCCCAAGATACCATTGGTCTTCTTGGCCAGAAGGGCACACTGCTGCTGGCTCATGGTTAACATTTTCCACCAGTACTCCCAGGCCATTTTTTTAAGAACTGCCTTGCAGCAAGTCATCTACTCATACGTGAGTAAATTAGGTACGTATTTTGTTTATAAGCAATTTTGTTGCTTTACAAAATGGGTACATAGCCCAGGAATGCTGAAACATGCAAGAAAAATAAACTGAAATTAATGCTGTATGATGTTTCTAATATCCTATGAATTCTTTGTATGTCATGAGTTTGCATATTAGTAAGAGATACAAGATTGATGCATGAATCAAACAGCAAATACACTCACAACCTTGCATGAATGCAACATATAGACTTACATTATAATAATGTTACAACAGAAGATTGAGGGACCAGTTTCATGTATATTTATATATACAGTTTGTATTTCAGTGACATGGCAGCAACAGCGAAAATCTAGGCTGCATCCTCCTTGCTCAAGAAGGTCAAAAGAAAGGATCACATTCACTCCTGGTGGACAGACCCACTGATAGCATTGCACATTTATAGTCTAGATGCAACCCCATGAAATTCTCAAGCTCTACATAGCTGAAAATCAAACTTTTGTAATTGATTAAGGCATTGGTTAATAGGCACTTATGCACTCTAATCCAGTCTGACTATTCCTGTGTTCTTAAGTTAATGTAATTTCACTCATATTTTGCTAGCTGAGTCTCTGGCTTACTGACTTGAATGATATAAGAACTCGTCTTAATGTCAAGTGTTTGTGCTATGAAACTCAGTGAAAAAAATGCAGTCAGAAAAAATCAAGAAGATAATAACTAGGGCAGTAGTTTTGTACCTGTTAATGACTGCATACCATAAATGTATACCTTAAAGTTTATGGAGATGTATAATTTGTAAAATTTTACCATGAACATACAAATATTAACAACAAACTCACCTCTGATCATGAGACAGGTCCATAGCTCTTATGCCAGCATCACAGCCAGGGTAAATATAGAGCTGCTTGAAGTCGCAGGCCTGCCATACTTCCACTACACCATTGTCTCCCCCTGTCACCAAGTTCTGCCCATCACTGCTCAGGAGGATGGCCTTCAGGAGAAAGAGGCAAAACCCAATCACACAGTTAGCTTTTATGGAAACAAGTCAATATTACAAGAAATTAATCAACTTATAAGCATCTATTTTGCTCTGCTCACTTTAAATTTGAAGAAAAAGGCTCTCACTCCTCTTTCTCCCCAATCAGAAAGTGAAATAATTGTGTCGTTAAAAACATGATATATAACCAGAAGGTCTTTAAGTGAATCTGCCAAGACTTGAGTTCAGCACATAACAGTTCAATGTTTGTGCTACAATAGTCATTGCCATCACTAACACCTAAAGCAGAACAGCGATCTGCATTCCTAATGCTACTGCAAGTGCTAGTGACAGAGCAGAGCCCTGGAGGCACAAATTCATGTCTTCACTAATAAATGAAGAATGGATACTTTTCAAAGCATTTTGTTTCAAAGACATATTTCCCACTGAAATTTAATTGCAAACAAAAATTCCAGGAATCATGTGGGACCATGAACAATTTATTCTTATTCAGTCTGGAAAAGTTCAAGTGCTCTTTTGCATTTGGAGATGGAAACGAAAGGCTCTGTGTTTGAACAGGACAACAGGAGGTGGTAATTTTGCATGCGATTTCCTTTAAATCACATGGCACATAAATTCAATTTATTTTAAAAAATAAAAGCAAGACACAACAAATGTTTGTTTGCATTAAGATTTACCCTGGTTGAATCATTGATCTCCATCTGAGCTAAGAGTTTGCCATTAATGCTGAAATTGCTGAACCGTCCTCTTTCATAGTAGATGATGCAGTGACCTTCACTAGATACTGAAATTAAGCGAGGATACAAGCAGTTTTCTGTTCCTTCCAGAGCTCTCAGCAAATCTCCAGTAATTGTGTGTACCAGACAAGGACCTTCTGTATATGAAAACATAATATAGCATACATTTCCTGCTTATATGAACTGTATATGCTGTGCACAAAGGCAATGCATAATACACATTTGTATCACATGAGATGCAATATCTGCTGAAAGAATTTAAAATACGCAACAGAAAAGGAAATGCACTAGCTAGCATATTAAGAAAATAGATACAACATTCCTAAAAGTGGTAATTTTTTTACTCAAACTGGTGGTAGTTTTCATTAATCTATCTTCTAAAATATTCTTTCCTCTTTCCAAGCATTTAGAAGCCTCTATCTTACTGTTTTCCTCCAACAACATGAACTCTTTTTAGTCTGCCCATTCACATTAAACAGATGGGGCCCTACCAGTGACTAGCAGGAGCAAATCCCAGAGGGCATATAATAGTGTCACTGCATATTTCTCCTATAGCCAATGGCAGTTTCTGTAGGTCCTCTCCCCCAGTGATATACTATACGCATAGATTTCAGTCCTGAACTGTTTTAACAACGGGAGTCATCTGAAAGCCAAGAGTTAGCATGATATTTGGACAATAAGAGATTTTAGGAGATCACACTATTAACTGCAGTACTCTAAAGGGATTTTCATATGAGATTTTAATGTCTTTTTATTCCTTCTGATGAAAGAAAAAAAAACCAACTATGAAAATTAAAATATACATTTTAAGATGCAAAACTAGGCTATTTCCATTTCAAGATCTATGAAAAAAAGCTCTTTTGGAAGTGAGATCTGTATTCCTACTAAGAAAAAAGAGTCTCTTCTGTGATAAATGTAAAGTCGTGGTAAATACTAAATGTTTGTTTTTATGAATCACAAGATACTCCTGGACAGCCCAGTAATCTCTTCCTTATACAACTGACTCACGACCCTGAAAGTAAATTCATAGTGGCAGACTCAGCCACCTCATGTTAAGCCTTTCTAACTTCTCTGAAATTCACACAGCAGCTGCGTTTGCCCATGTAGAATGAATCACAGCATCAGTGAATTCATGTGTAAGCCCTTCTGGTTCAGGTTTTTGTTTGTGTTTGCATAAAGCTTTATCCAGAGAGACCTCAAGCCTGACTGGGCCCATGGGATATGACTGCAATGGAATTAATTTATTTTCTCAAAAAGCTGAGTTTCAGCTTTGAAAATACTGAAGTGCCAAAATGCTACAAGTGACGCCTACCCTATTAGAATAATTATCATGTTAGGTTTTTCAAAAGAAAAATGTAATACCTTCATAGCCAAGTGGCCATGGACATGAAAAAGCACAAAGAAAATATGATTTACTATGCTCTGTGAAGACATACTGACTGACTGCTCTTTTTTGGTGCTATTGGATAAGAATGTGCAAGCATCAACCTGATGCACAGGAATTGTCTCAGAGGAGTCTTATATGCATGGTTTCTCTGCCTCTGCAGATTCTTAAGCACGTTATCACAGTGTGCAGCAAGCTCCAGCCTCCCTGTGAGGGAGCAGAGCAGCACTGAGGAAGGACAGCAAAGCAACCAGCAATGCTGCAAACTGCAGTCCGAGAAACTGGAAGGAGACTGGAAAGGGCAGAAACTGAAGCCTCAAAGCAGGCATCTGCTGGAAACCAGCAATAAAAAAGGGATTTTCTCTCTGTGTTTATATATGCACGAGAGTTTGAAAAGGAAGAACATGAGAAGAGTAACTCAGAGGACAGGCAGGGCTTCCATTTTGCTTGATCAATCACAAACATATTCTGGATTTGATGTAATTTGGTCCTCCTGCAGTCTTTACCTCTGAAACTTTATAAATTATCAAAACATTACACACTTAATGAAGCAGAAGATAACAGAATACAGATTCCAGGAGTAAAAGTATATAAAGGTGCCTTAAGAGATAAAAGATAGCAGCACTGCAAGAAAAAAGCCACTTTAGATTTAGTATCACTGTACATTTTTTTCATTAATTACTTGACTTTGCCTATGACTGTTATGTAGTATATCATTACAACAGTTAATGACCCATTAGGATTTCCTGTTAAAAATGCCTTTACTCAATAGTTCCATACTCAGCTTTGAAAATAAACGGCGAGCTCTGAGGCAGTATAAAAGATATCCAGGAGCTCAGGATGTGAGCAAAACCAGGCAGAACAAGCATCACATCCTTCTTAGCCTCAGAAGCAGCAAACTTCTCAAAAAAGAGTACAAAGATAACCAAGGGGATGAATAAAACAGGCATCACTGTAGACAGAGAAAGCAAGTAGCCAGATGTGGATGTAGAAGTGGAGTGGAAATGAGATAGGAAGATATATAATGAAGAAGAACCTTAAGGGAGGACAAGAGTAATGTAAAGAAAGGAAATGTAAGAAGGAAGAAGAGATGATGTAGCACAAAAGAAAGGAAGAGAGAAGGAAGAAAAGGGAGAGGCAAATAGGAAGAGAAAAAAAAAAGACATGAAGTCTGACAAATTAAGAAAAAAGGCTGAATGAGAGAGGGCAGTGGGGGAAGAAAGTGGGCACAAGCAAAATAGAACAAATGAAGGAGAAACAGAATAAGGAAAGATGAAGCAAGCACTCATTGAGGCAGGTGCTTCATTTATGATGATTAACTGCTATACAGAAGAATGCTGCAGGTATGGAAAGGCGTTTTGAATATTTGTATCAGCAATTGTTGGATACTCTGGACTCCATTGATAGGTATCAGGGAGAAAGTGTGAACAGATGGTAAGAAAGTTTAATACAACCTACAAATTCCTTACTATTTCAAATCTACCACAGAAAAACCTACTGGATGAAGTGCTGTCCACAGATCAAAACCCATGCAAATCAACCGTTTTCCTTGCCAAGGAGACTGAGGTCAGTCCTACAAACTGCCATTCTATTAAGACCAGGGTAGGAATTTGGAGATGGTGTTTCCCTACATATAGGTCTCTATCAAAAAGGATTTTTTTTTTTCCGAATCAATGGATGTCATTATGAATTATTTTATGGACTTCTTTTCCAGATCTGGGGGAATAGTAGCACAGGCTGATAGATGGAATGAACTTGATTTGTGCCCAAACCTGATAAGCCCGGATAGTAAGTAATAACATTCAAAGTAAGCTACTGTAGATTCCCCCAGAATTATGACACATCTTAGTAGAGGAGTCTTTGAATAATTAAAGTATACATGGCGTGAGGGAAGATTGAGAAGTACCACACAAAGGATCTACAAATTTAAAGACTTAAATCATTAAAACATTTCTGACCTTTAGCACCACTGATAACAAGTCCCAGCTCTGCACAGACCGACACGCAGACAACTTCGTGGTCATGACCAGTTAGAACAGCACGAGGAGCTGGATAATCACCTGTTAAAAAACAAA
Organism: Psilopsiagon aymara; assembly: GCA_024733675.1. Taxonomy (NCBI): domain Eukaryota; kingdom Metazoa; phylum Chordata; class Aves; order Psittaciformes; family Psittacidae; genus Psilopsiagon; species Psilopsiagon aymara. The sequence continues at coordinate 21,120 of JANRGW010018340.1, read as the reverse complement.
ACAAAACAAAACAAGAAACACACAAGAAGAAAACAAAAATAAGAGACAACAGAGGAATGGCAAACCAGACCTGTTTCATCAACAACAGAACTTTGCTGTAATTTTCCTTAAGTCAGTAAGTACCAGGGAGGTATGGTGTGCTTAAATATCTCATACTTAGGTTTCTGAGCAAAATACATTCATATTACACAAAGTTTCATAAGCACAGCTTCCCAATACATGTTTATGATACCCAAATAATAATACATAGCTGGTATGGCCTAAAAATAATGTGTAAATGTGTATTTCAGATAAAGAACGCAAAGTGTGATAGTATTAAAAGAAGCTTTAAGGTACAGGTCTGCTGTCAAATATGTCTCCAGACTTCTGCTAGGACTCTAAAGAGTAGGATGAGTTAAGGATGTGTATTAAGAATCATAATGTGTTACACGAAACTGGGGGTAGGAAAAGAAGAGAGGAACAGCACTGTATGTTGCTTTTGCGTAAACATTATTGATTCAGAGACACATTGAATGCTTACAGATTAAAATTATACCTAAAAATGGTTAAGGGTATGCATCATTTTATATGTATCACTATGGATACCTATGCCATTTTTATCACATTTAATGTATTAAAAAGTAAGATAAACTACTCCCTAAATATTTATTTTTCATATTCAGGATTGAAATGTATTTTATTTTGTGTTCAGGCAATTGGGCATTTATGGGGTGTTTATATGACAAATAGCAACATTTCTGCTGTTTCTAATAATAACAGATGCTGACATTTTAAAAGTGGAACTCCTATATGCAGTTAAGGAATTATTCAGTATTTGATATTGCTTTGCCAGTCAAAGTTAATCAGTAACAAAAAATTAGCAACTTTGTAGATATCACAGATTTTGTCTGTTTATAATGAAATATAGAAAATTGGGAAATCCCAAAGGACTGGAGCTCTGCCAGTGTAGTTCAAATACTCTAAAAAGATAAAAGAAATGACCTAGGGAACTACAGATGAATTGTGTAACATTAATCCTATGCAAAATAAGAAAATGGTTAATCCACAGTTTTGTCAACAAAGAATTGGAAGCAAAAATTTCATTAATATCAGTCACTGCAATGAGAGTCTTGTCAAGCAAGCTTCTTATCTGTTTTTGACAGGATGACAAGTAGAGTTGATAAAGATGTCTATGTTAAAATGGCTTCCATGTATTTTTTTTTCAGCTTACTTGTGTTAGTAGAACAATGTTTTGATGTAAACCCATTTGATATGAAATTGACTGTGGACAACAACATGGATAGCACAGAAGCTGGTTCAATGACAGATCTTAAAATTTTTTAACCACAGAAAGTATCTATTATTAGCTGCACATTAGGATACTGGAAATTAGGATGTCCAATTAGGAGGTGGGAACTGATTTTTGATCAAATACTAACAAATAAGATAAATACAGTATAACATAAAATCTTTGCTGATAAGATATGGTTGCATATAAAACTGAAACAAAGATTCATTGGCAACTGTAAAATGGAGAGACATTTGCATTGCCTAGTTAAATTAAAAGGTGGAAAAATGTGTTTTATTTTATTTATTTTGAATATGGCCAGGTGGAAGGTTGATGCTCCTGGCCAAGCACAAGCTCTGCACACTGGGGAGGAGATTCTCTTCAGGAAGACTATGAGACAGAGATGGATTTTTGGAGCCAGAAAGGAAAACTTGCTCCACAATAACTTTCATTTCAATACCCTAGAATAGCAAATAGTAATTGAGAACTATCCTGCCACCGTAGACTAGAAAGATTAAAGTTATGTAGAAATCAGTTTAAAGGAAGATCACACAACTGATACAGATAATAAGACGGGAGGCTGCACAGTGTTTAAAATGTCTTCTTTCTTCACTACACAGAAAGCAAAACAGTGACTTGACCAGTGCAGCTGGGAGTCACAAGCACAAAAGATGCCAAATAACCCAGAAATTTATCTTGCAGCTAATGGTACAGTGAGATCCAATGGGTCCAATAGCTCCACACATTTCAACCCTGTGATAAAAATGTAGTTTCCTAACTAGAGAAACAGTTAAACACCAAAACAAACAAACAAAAAACCTACCTGAGCTGCTAAGCAATATTGCATGGCTTTCTGAAAGACATGCATTAGGAAAGGAGGCTTGGAAACTCTTCTGTGGGTCTATGAATTTAGTCTTTTTTATTGCAGACACTCGCATCACATAAATTTTTTAATAAATTAATGAAATGTCTATCTGGATATATAACTTTGAAAGATATTCCAGACCTTTCCTACTCTAAAGGAGAGAATTGTTCTGTTCGGTATGAATTTAATTCCTGTCTACCTTGTATCTATTTCTTTTTGCGTCAGCATTGTCGTTTAGCATTAGGTCTTCTCCCTCTCTTGTATTTTCCCCTTCCATTCTACTTAAAGAACAAATCAGCCCTCTCAGTCTTTCTTTCTTCCTCTATTAAACAAACCAAACTCCTTTGAAGTGGCAGGCTTGCCATTTTTTTAGTCATTGAAGTAACACATTTCTCTGGCTGTCTTGCTCCAGTTCTGACTTAAAATTTGGGTAGTCAGAACTGTATGTAAAAATAGTTCTTGAAAATTTAGCATGAGTCTACAGTATTTCTTGCTAAACCCTAACATCTTCCCTCATCATAATTTTAATAATAATTCCATGTGTTTTACCATCTTTCTGAACCAGCTGAGAACTACCAACCATAGATTTAAAGATTCCAGTTTTGGACGAAATAGTACAGGGTGGCTCAAGCTCCCTGGTTTTATTGTTGCATAGCACAGACACACTAACACTTTCCTATCATTTATGAAAATAGCTACCCCAGTAAATCCTAGTTTCCCAATCTCTATCCTAGCCTGCAAGAAAAAAATTGTTCTGGTCTGGAAACTGAAGATGTGAACAGAAAACTGGGCTTTACTGCTGGGGAGGTATTGTAGTTGGAAGAAACAGGAAATGTAACTCATCAAAGATAACCTATATTTTGAGATTTAGATTTTTATAATTTCCCCATCAATGTTGATGTTCAGAATCCCATCTCCTTTTGACTTTTTTTTTTTATCCAAGTGTATAACAGAAAAGTTGGGGGGAAAAAGAAATTCAATCAAATTCAGAGCTTTCCACCTTTCTTTTTCCTTTTGTATGACCTCATGGGAAAAAGAAAATTATGCTTAACAGTCATCTTGGCTTAAGGTCTGACTATAGAGGTATATACAGCATCACCAGACTGCAAAGGTGAGAGACTGAAATTATTAGGTGGTTAGAAATTTTTTAAGGGTAACGAAATGCAATTTCCAAAAGGGCATTTTCCTTAGTGTTTCCTAGGAAAACACTTTAATGTCATGAAACTGTAAAATGCCTGAATATGAAAAATGAACGTATTTAATTGACTTCCTGATTTTTATCAGAAATAACTGCTTATGAGAAACTGCTTTTAAGAAACAACTGCTCTGAATTATAGATCCTTGAGTCCTATTACTCAGTAAATAAAAATAAATAATGGAATATCATTAATAGGAGTAACAGTCTAAGAGTAATTGAAAATGGGATTATTCAAACAAATGGTACTCTTGCATTGTAATGAAAATAAAAGAAGAAAAGAAAGAGCAGACAGTGTCACTATTTCTCTCACACTGTTCTTTTCCAAGAATTATGTACAGATTGCTATGGGCACACATCTAGGAGATTTCCGTGCAAAGAAACATAAGAGCACAAGGCAAATTTCAGCCTCTATTTCATCTCTGACTTTGACAGAAGCAAGAACAATGCCATAGCTAAATTATCTGTTGAAAATAGTTTATTTTACTATTTACTTTACTATTAACACTTTTGAGGGAATATTCATCAGAAAAAAAAAATCTTAGAAAACACTATGGCTTTCATGCAAGTGAAGATGTAACAGACTTCTTGAATTTCTACTGTCAGAAAAAAAAATAATCCTGTAGTTTGATGAATATATAAGTCTATGGCCAATAAACAGGTATATTTCAAAGTAGAAAATATCCAATAATAATGTCTACTTCAGAGAGCAATGGTTGTAAAAGAAAGATTTCTGACCAAAATATAGTCATATATTCAAAATATTCCCAGCTGTGGCAGAACTGGTTTATTTTCTGAAGAATGTGAGCAGCATTGCATGTATCTACAAACAATTTACCCTGGTGAGTGGAATTTCAGGTACCTTGCACCTATCCAGACCTCAAAAGGAAATATATAGTGGAGGAGAGTAAGGATTTGCAGCTTCTCTTCCTATTTTTAACACTAAATTGCTTGGAAACTTTGGCAAGTTGCTGAACCATCCTGCACTGAACAGCCCCAGCAAAGCATGGGCACAGACATCTGTTGGTAAAATGCTATATATAATTGCATTAGTTCAGGTGTATTACTGGCTCATTTACCTTTGCATAGCAGTCTTACGAGAGAGATGTCTTTGGATACCACAGGCAGTGCCAGTAAAAATTACACACTAGTTTTCAAAGAGCTCCTACTCTGGCTGAACAGTGCTAAGATACTGTATTTTAAAAATTAATACCTAAATTGCACAAACATAAAAGTACCATAATAACTCTTTAGCAGCCAAAGCAGATTGCATGTGTGCCAGTGTGCTTTGCACAGGACCTACAGACAGCTGTCCAGTCCACTTAATATAGAACACATGGGTGACTATTTTGAAACTGATGGCCTTTCAAAGTTAAACTATGGCAGATTAAAATGTAGAGGGATATTAAAGAATAAGTGAATATTCTGAGTTCAGAATAACTATTCTTTCAAGATACTAACTCATGAAACCAATGATGTTCACAATTTAAAATTGTTCAAAAAATAAGTTATGCAAAAGGAACACATAATGGTATACTTCATGACAGACTTAAAAAAGGTGTAGGTGAAGTGCAGGATAACTTAAAAGATCTTTTGGTAGCAGCTATCATCGCTTTCAAGTATATACAGAATACACTCACTTGCAGTGGACTAATTGTTAGCACCTCTGAGGATTATATTATAGTGCTACACAAACCCAGCGCAGGGCTGATAGACAGCATTTTCCAATGGTCAGCACAGTTCCCATTAGAAAAAGCAGGGTTAACTCTCACACTTCTTGTGACCATCCTCTTGGAAGCTACAATAGGTAATGAGAAATGTCAAGTCCTAAGATCAATAAAATTTCGGGCTCTAGGGACAAAACAGGAATAGCATTGATCCTTTTAAAGAACACCAGTCAGAGGGTGAATGTAATATATTGCACAGAGAGACTCAAGAGGATAAATGGCCAAGTCCAACATACTTACCTGACAAAAAATTCAATCAGCTTTTAGCACAAACTGCCTAGCCTTCCCTTCTTTCATGCAGGAGTCTGATTCCAATTAAAGTGTGAAAATTAATTTTTATCACTTCCAAATTAGTTTCTGAATTTGTGTCTGTTTCAGATGAAAGCATCTGTCCCTCACTTTTCTGCAAGTCTATCATCCACTTTGGTATCTGTTCAAAGACTTGGAGATAATTCTTATTTTCAAAGTCACTTGTTTGAAAGCAACATTCAATAAAGCAATCATAAAAATATATAAAAAAACCAAGTAAAATGATACATGTTGAACTCCAGGGCATATCATGTACTCTCTTTGCTCCTTTTGTGATTACTAATACAGTTGGTACGTGAAAACAAATTTGTATACAAATTAGCAGTCAGTTAAAACAAATCCCTATATTTTGTAAAAGAAAAAATGTCAAAACACAAATTGTCAAATGTCATCACAATAATTTTTCTACTCAATCTCTTAGAATTGCAAAGATTTACATTTGACAGATTACTTCAAAGAATTAAAATAAGTAAACTATGTCCTTTGCATGTGCAAAGGAAAACAGATTCCTTTCTGTAGCAGATTCATATAATGTGGCCATCGACTTAATAAAGTGCAGATTCCAATTACCTATTTCAGAGGGGCAATTTTACCTCTAGAAAGTAGGTATCTGATGATGGAAAAATGACTACGCTTCATTCAGTTTAGTGTTTTTTCCCAGAGGTGAGACTTACCTTAGCAAAGATAAAGAAATAAGGGGACTCTCAAACATACATAAAAACCTGCATGCAGCTGCTCTTAGCTTAAAGGAATTTGTGCCATATCTCTCACTTTTCAGGAGCACTCCCAGGCACCAGCCCCTAGTCTAGTCTGGAAAAGGATATTTTCTATCACTGCTCTCAGAGGTTAGCCATAGCATAGTCATGAAACCCATTTTTGCTGAACCAGAGAAATTACAAATAGGGAGATTTGCCCTACATACTGCTGCTGAAGTTTTGGTTCAAACTGTGGTTTTGGTTCCTGATTATCTTGATTCGACTCTATTTCTGTCCAATCATTGTGTCTCATAAGATCCTTAAAAAGGAGCAAAGAATTTTGCTTTCCACCAAAGCTGGAGGTTCACAGCGTGCCCCTCCCACATTCATTTATAACCTGATAGTCAACATATGCTTGTGAATATGGGCACGTGGGTTTGAATTCCCCCAGCCTCTGGAGGCCAAGAACTGGAGTCTCCAACTTCCTGGATGAACATTCTAACTGTAAGGCTTTTTACCAGCCATTTTTGAAGGCTACTTCATGGAAAACATTATCTTTAAAATCTGGTAAAATGACTTTTCTCACAGTAATTGCAAGAAGTGTCAAGAAATTGTGACAAGTACAAACTGAACCAGAAACTCCTTTTTGATATATGTTGTAGAGTAAAAGTGGTAACTTCATCAATGCATTGATTGGAAAAAATATTTTTAAATTACAAAATGAAGCTCATCGTGCTCTCGTAGGCAAATTTTCAACTACTGAACTGGAGCAGCCACTAGCAAGAGTCTTATCCAAGATAAAATTTTTCTCCATTTCCCTATTTAAACCACAGCTGATTCTGTATTTCCCACAGACAGAGCTAGGGTCACCCTCTGAGCACATGCCCACACAGGTATTTCAGGAGAAGGCTCTGCACAAGTCCAGCAGGTTGGGTTATTGACATACATGCTGTTTAATAAAGGCTTTCTCTAACCCTTGGATATGGTATTTTAGCAGAATCAGAAAGGCTTTCGTCCTGACATTCTTCTTCCCCAGAGTATTCCAAAATAAATGATTGTGATTACTATGTTTTCTAATCAAATGGTATCTACATTTTCTATACAAATGTTAAATTACATAAACTGTTTAGGACTGGGGCTTGCTTCTCTCTTACCCTGGTTCTTCCCCCCTCTCTCAAGCCTTACATTTTCTGAAACAGCTAAGTTCCTTTTGGTAATTGGATGCATTGAAGCTGAAATTGATAATTAACTGTCTTTCAGCTTAAAAGATCATTATAAAGTCAAGCATATGACCCAGATAATTACTATACCTGACATTTTTCTTTGAATTCTTCACCTTCTTGCAGCCTGTGGTATAAAATACCTTATCTGTGTCTCCAGATGACAGCTTTTAAAAAACCTAATCCCTCTTTTTTCCCCCCTGAAAATATCATCTACATCTTTCTGGAAACTCATTCTAAAGATGTTAAGTAATTGGATTTGACCTACAGTGAACATCTCACTTTCATTTTTCCTACAAGATAAATCATAATCTTCTACCAGCAAGTATAAGAGGAAGAGTAGATTAGGAAATTTTTTTTTTACTACTTTGGTGGCTGTAACTATGTAAAACTTCAAACACATTTTCACAAGGATTGTTAAGAATGCTTCAATCCTGGAAATAAGCATCCAGGGAATCAGTCATACAACTATCATGCCTGTTCATATCAGGGAATAGAATCTAGCACGTATTACTTAAGCAGAAAGTTCTAGTAATTGTGTTAGTTTTAAATGGCCTTTAAAAGGTCCTTCACACACATAATCACTCGTGATCTATTCTTACTGATGTATGTTCATGAAAGGTCAAGAGTAGAGATAGCAGTAATAGTGATATCATTTTTTCTCAGCATGAGTCTTCAACATGTCTGCAACAGGATCATTAAAAAATTTGATCAATAGATTGAAGCTACAACAGTGTACTTCGGTATTTAATCTTCTGGAATTCTGCTACCTATGCCTGCGAGATGTCATTTGCCTGGACATAGGTGCAAGCACAGTTTCCCATAACCCTGACTATGAGGTATTTTTCCTCAGCAAAACAGTGCTTTACACATGTAAAGGTAGAGACAGACAGCAAATCATACAATTTGGTTTTGTTTCCACTGCTATCTCTCAACTGACTGATATCCTTTCTTTTCATAAAATTAAAGATCTCCAAGGCAGACACTTCCACAATTACACAGCTAAGATATTAAACCTGAGATTCCAGAAAGTACCACTTCCTTGCAGTCAGATATGTTCACGATGACAAAAAAGTATCAGAACTAAAATGAACCTATCTGAAAAAGAACTGGAGCAGCTTTTATCAGCCAGTAAGGAAATGCTAATGGCAAGGCTGTAGAAGTCCCATATAATCAAAGGAAGTAAAGGAAAAGTCTTCATTTTCTTTTCTTTAACAAAAGAAGCAAGCTCTTATTTTTTTTTTCTGATTTAGCACAGAAATTACTAATACCTGATATGAATCACAAAGCCATTCAAAGAAGTAAAATAGTGTCAAGAGTGCCCTGACATTAAGTTCCTTTTTAGACTGAATTTCACCCTATCTGAGAATTAAGTGCTTAAAAAAGCCCTGGAATATACACAAATATTAGATAAATTTGTTACAGGGACATAATTTTACACATACACCCCCACCCCTTCATTCTCTTTTGTTATAAAAGCAAATAAAAGTCAGGTGAAAAAGAGGCTTCTATGTGTCTTCTCTTTGCTCTGCTTATAGAAAAATGGAGGAAAATTAAAACACAATAAAAAAACTGCTACTGCAAAATTAACAAAATATTTACTTTGTAACAAATAAGACACTTTTCTACCAAACATTCAGCTGAAGAAATACTTTCACTTAGATGTATGTAACTGACAGGTCTACAATTGCCTTCAGTCAGTACTTGAAGCAGAGATTAAAACTGATAATGATGGCTTTTTCCACGTTCATCCAAGGAGGCGATATCCTTGCGCTGAAAATAATCATCATAATTCAGAAACTGCTTTAAATTAAAGTGATTTTAGTGTTGTACAAAATAGCTTTAGTATGCGAATAAAAGTGACTCTTGTCTTTAGCTGTGGTCATATTAGTAACTTGGGTGAAGGGACCTTGTAAATTAGTTGTGAGCTTTAAATGCCCTCTTACATAAATTAGTATTATTATTATCGTGCCCTCTTCACCCTGCAAAACACTGACTGCTAGTTCCCTACAAATTAAATGCAACTTTTTCTGACATTTTATATTTTTCTATTTTTATTCAGTCACATTGCTTCAAAGGTTTGCTTGCTATAGAAAGACCTTTCTTACAGAGACTCATTTAATTCCATGGCATGTGAGATATTCCTTTTTTGAAAAGGCAAACAGCTGATATAGCATGCTGTAGCACAAAAGAAGCAAGCTAAAATGCCAGAAAGTATTTCTGAGGAAAGGAAAGTCAAAATATAGTGATATACATCCTGTCACTTAAAGGCCATAACCGTCTTGTTCTAATGTATGATGACATGATGCTATAAGTGATAAAGGCAATTATGAATTTCAGAATTACTCCCATACTATTATCTGTTACCATGCACAGACTGTTTAAACATTTTTTTGGCTAGTACTCAATGAGTTGCTTATCATGTGGTGCTCTTCGTACATCAACTTTCAACCTGTAAGAGGAGTAATGGATATATTTGGTAATATTTTCTGAAGCTGACAAAAGGAATACTAAGAATGAATAGGTGTGACATTGGTCCTTTCAGGAAGGTGTGTTTTTACAGGATACTTACTGCTGTTTGGATTGTCACCTATAATATGATGTCGGCCACTCCAGTACCAAAGCAGCAATGTAGCATCACGAGACCCAGACACAATGTAGCAATCACCACCAATATAAGACTCCGATCTGGCAAGGCAAGTCACAACATCCCAGTGGCCAAACACAATCTGAGTTAATTTTCCTGATGGGAATGCAAAGTGATACAAATTCAGGGATTTTAAGTACTTGCAGCATTTAGAAATCCTAACTCATTAACAAATATTCAATTCAAACTTAATTTTTGCCTTATGTCCCCAAATTAGACTTCACTACATGCTAGAAGAAGATAAGGAAACTCGTTTTTTTCTCTCTTTTTATGTTCCTATTGAGGGCTGTGCCCTGTGCCAATCCATAGCCTAACCCTCATCTCTGAAAATCAAGTCAGTGCTGCCATCACTGAATATTAAGTGGAATTACTGCTCCATCAGTATTTAAGCAATAGTGTTAGAACATTATTTGTGAATTGCATGAATGATATGCTTAAGACAGCACATGAACTTTTCCATAATGGTGCTACATTATTATATTAAAAATATGTATTTGTTCTATGTTAATGTCAACAAAGTTTGATTTCATTACCTCCTTCTGTCTATTATCTTACACAGTTTTTAGCAATACACTGCAATAAAACAAAAAATGAAATACTGTTTCTTGGTAGCAAACTATGTAACCTACTTTCTTATTACATGAAATAAATAAAGATGGGAATAACACAGACAAAAATATTGTAACAAAAATTTTGCTTTATCCTTTTTATCTGCTTTTCCAAATATAACTATGTTTTTCAAAATTTACCACTAACAAAATTGTATGCCTGTTTTCTTTTACATACTTTATCTTAGATGGGATATAAAGAAGAAATTCTTTACTGTTAGGGTGGTGAGGCACTGGAATGGGTTGCCCAGGGAAGTTGTGAATGCTTCATCCCTGGCGGTGTTCAAGGCTGGGTTGGACAGAGCCTTGGGTGGCATGGTTTAGTGTGAGGTGTCCCTGCCCATGGCAGAGGGGTTGGAACTGGATGATCTTAAGGTCCTTTCCAACCCTAACTATTGTATAATTCTATGATTTTATCTTCCATAAAATAAGCATTTTAAAGCTTTATGCTCAAACAATAATGAAGGGTATTATAAAATGACCTTTATCATTTATTGAGGGGGAAGCACAGGCATTAGATAAGGTAGTATTAAGACAAACATCCACTTTCTGATGCAAGAAGAACAGGTAGTTGTATTTAGGGTCACCTGTTTCTGTAGAATAAACTCGAAAGCTCTTGTCCCAGAAACCACAGATAAGAATATAGCGATTATCTGCTGTGACCACGAAGCAATGTGCATTGATCTGGATGCTCTGATCCACAAGGTCTGTGATCTGTCGTTTGTTCACACCCGAGTTATTGGCTGTAACGACATGCAAAACACGTTTTACAAGTAAGCCATTCCAATACCTTCCTGTCATCCACTTACAGGAGAAAATGAATACATTTAACTTTCAATGAACTGTGAATTTGTTGTTGAGTAAGCATTTTAAATATGAACATTTAGAGCTGTCTAGATGGGTGTCAGAAATACAAAATTATTGTGAGATTTCTGGTTTCCCTCTGCGTGAGACAAAATATTATACAGGAGATGACAATTTTTTATAAACTGCCTGATGCACTGCATAAGATGTGGTAGCATTTTAAGTGCTCTGCGGAAGTACTGTCAAAATCCAAACTGAACTAGGGGAAAGTGATAGAAGCCCATTTTAAATACCAAGTTAATACTAACAATACTATAGAAAGTATATTCTAGATGACTGGTATCTCACCTACAGAAAATCTCCCAGCTTGCATTGCATGACCTTGATATCCCTTATACTTGCAGACACTTAACTGGATCAAAGACATAAGGAACCAACCAGTGAAGCTATTCAAATCTAACATGCTTTTTCAACACTCATCCCTCAAGCAGAGAGACGGGCCATAGATGTTAATGTCAGAAGAGGCAATGCCACCTGGAAATTCCCCCAGAAGTAGGGAAAAGGAATGGGTCATGCAGAAACCTACCACCCCGACCGTCAAATTTAGCTGCTAGGAAGTGCTGGGTTAGGTGAAATAAAACTCATTCTAAGAGACATGATTGTCCTAACATAGGAACAGGACTTAATGCAGATAATATTCTCAAATTTCTTTTGTCCCTATTTTTGGTTACTCTACTCAAATTGCTAAAAACCGCATGAAATAAAAAACTCAGAAAAAAAAAAACAAAAAAACCAAAAAAAAAAAACCCTCCGCAATCAATTTTAAATTTGCTTGTAAAAGTTAACACCCTATACATACACATTCCAAGAACACATATTTAAATTATCAGACCCTCTATGTCCATCCACTGAAAGATAATGAATGAAAACCAAGTAACTCAAATTTCCAGAATAGGTGGGCACAATACTTGTGCCCTAACTTTTGAGAAGAAAATCTGAAGAGAAAGCCATTGCCATTGTATGAACAAATGAAGCAACAGAATGTGAAAGCTAACTCTCCTGAGGTACTTGTGTATAAATCTTTCAACCATGAATATTGACACAGATGAAAAAGGAACTTTTCATCTGGAGATGTTTAAAAATGCATTTTTTTTCTCGCCAATGTTGCAAAATTGTCTTTATCCCCAAATTCTGTTATAAAACTATGCCTACTGAAAAAAAAAAAAACCCAACAAACAAACGAACAAAAAAAAAATTAAAAACCCAAACCACCACAAAGCAAATAGTTGCTAAAGAGAAATAGTGACTACTAGGAACATAAGTCCTGCATTGAATAGATTTAGGAGATGCTGTTTCTCAAAATACTCCACTTTCACAAATATTTTGGGATTTGAAAAAACCAATCATGTCTTATTTTAAAATCCAGTCTCTCATATATCAATTTAGTAATGCTAACTAAACCAATCAGAATCAGAAACTGAATGAAAAGAAATGGATCTGCTTCTGCACTGGTATACACTGTACTGGCTGTAAAAAATGAAAATATGTGAACTCTACCAGACCCTCACATTTTGTTTTGCTAATGTGACCCTATAAGAGAACAGAATTATAGAGATGGGTTGACAATGTAACTGACTTGATTGGTTCTTTCTCAAATACCAACTGCTGCTGATGTTAATAATAAATAGCACTCATGTAATTCATTCAGCATCAATAGCTAAAGCTCTTAGTTCTCCAGGACTGACAAGAATAAATATTTTCTTATCTACTGTGTTAAATGAAGCATAATATACAAATATAGCTTAATCAATAATTCCTGAAAATGCCATTTTCAAATATATTGACACAGTCTTATCTTGACATACCAATCAATGGATCCATTTCGATTGGAAGATGATGGGCTTGATCCAAAGAATATCCTGGGGCTCCCCGAAGGCCTACACATGAAAGAAAGAATAAAGCACATAGGAAATTTGTTGTCTAAATTTTTTTCTAAGATTTTTCTAGGTCTAAAACTGCATTATTGGATATGTAAAAAGGTAACTTCTTACTACTACCACAACAGTGTTCTATGAATCTTTTAAGACTCCTTCCTCTGTGCTACATAAATATGCATCTGTTAATTTTTCAGCTATAAATGTATGAGCGCAAACTTCATCATGATTCATGCAGCCATAAACATTCATTAAATAACTCCTTTAAAATAGTGCAACAGAGAATTTTTTTTTTTTTTTTTACGTTTAAGCACTGGGTGAGATCTTCTAACACAGAAAAGATAAATGATTGGATTAAATACTGTTATGAATTTTTTACACATGGAAGTGACAGAAACTTGGACCTTTTAACACATTTATCTAGAATTTTTAGCTGGGAACTTGTAGGCTACAGTAAATTTGCCACAATTGGTCCTATTATTTCCATCCCGAGCAGTCCTTAAGCTATTCAAATGTGCATCAGGGGCTGCATGTTTAGTGCTATTTGCTCTCATGCATGGATGGCATTGCTTTGGCTCTTCTGAGCACCTTCTTTAGCACATAAATCACAATGGTCACTAGTGATAACACATTTTTTGTCAGAAACTGCCATGTTGCACACGAATATTCTCTATAAGAGGAGAGACAGAGTTTTGGAGAACAAACTCCATCTTCTGCTACAGCAAGTCAACTGGAGGAGGTAAAAGAAAACAGGGTCTATAGCCGGCCCTGCCGTCTTCTGAAAAACACTGCTATGAGAACTTCTTCCATTCTTTTTCTCCTTTCAAAACCAAAGCAGACTGGGCTTTCATTAGGTTTGTGTGGCAAGTTTCTGGTAGTGGCAGGGGCTGCAGTGGTGGTTTCTGTGAGAAGCTGCTAGAAGTTTCCTCTATGTCCAACCAAGCCAATGCCAGCCAGCTCCAAGATGGACTCACTGCTGGCCAAGGCTGAGCCCATCAGCAAAGGTGGTAGTGCCTCTGGGATAACTTATTTAAGAAGGGGGAATAAAACTTGTGCAACAGAAACTGCAGCCAGAGAGAACAGAGAGAATATGTGAGAACCAACTGCTCTGCAGACACCAAAGTCAGTGAAGAAGGAGGTCATGAAGTGCTCCAGGTGGTGGAGCAGAGATTCCCCTACAGCCTGTGGTGCAGACAATGGTGAGGCAGGCTGTACCCTGACAGCACATGGAGGTCCACACTGGAGCAGGAGGATGCCTGAAGTAGGCTGTGACCCTGTGGGAAGCCTGTGCTGGAGCAGATTTGCTGGCAGGATTTGTGACCCCAAGGGGACCCACACTGGAGCAGACTGCTCCTGAAAGGCTCCACCTGTGGAAGGGACCCACACTGCAACAGTTCATGAAGAACTGCAACTTGTGGGAAAGACTCATGCTGGAGAAGTTCATGAAGAATTGTCTCCAACAGGACACATATGTTAGACCCCACACTGAAGCAGGGGAAGAGTATGAGGAATCCTCCCTCTGAGAAGGGAGTGGCACAAACATGAGATGAAATGAATACAATCCCCATTTCCCTGTGCTGCTGCATGGGAAGGAGGTAGAACATCTGTGAGTAAAGTTAAGCCCAGGAAGAAGGGAGGGATGGAGGAAAGTGTTTTAAAGATTTAGTTTTGATTTCTCATTATCCTACTCTGATTTGACCTGTAATAAATTAAACTAATTTCCCTGAGATGAGTCTGTTTTGCTCATGATGGTAACTGATGAATGATCTCCCTGTCCCTATACCAACCCACAAGCCTTTCGTCATATTTTCTCTGCCCTGTCTAGTTGAGGAGGGAGAGTGATAAAGAGGCTTTGGCGGGCACCTGGCACCCAACCTATCACAGGGACAGATCTTTGCTGATATTAGCTTGGATTTGCTTGCTTCTGTTGCAAGATGGCTGTGCAAATGCCTCCTACTGTGTATACACTCAAAAGTTCTACTTACTTCCCACCTCAGTAAAAGTGGTCTGTGTATACATTTCTGTAGATGAACCTATCCTTTATACTAGAGCTGTGATTTATTAAAATATATTATGGCAATAGCAGGAAATTGATATCCTGTCCTGGATTAGCCTTTTGCAAAACGAAAGACATTGACAGGCAGGATGTAAAAGTTAAGAAAATCAGTATGAAGAGTTTTGATTCTTCAAATCAAAGTCTTGTTTTCATGTCTCTTCCTGCTATAATACACGCAGAAAGTATTCGCTTTGAAATTTACAACTGAGGTTTTCAAATGATGTAAAATTTAGTTCATGGTTGGTTCACAATGTGAATTCAGCATGTTTGCAATGTGACATGTTTTTACAAGAGTATATATGAAAAACTAAATCACAAGTATATATGAAAAACTAAAATGCAACATTCACAGGCCAACACAACTTCTACTAAAATGGATGACTTCAAATAACAGTTGTTAAGGGAATCCTTGAAATCCAGGATACAGTACTATTAGTAACCTTGACTCCTTTCCAGTAAAGTATAGGTAGGAATTTTGGCTTCCCTTTATTTAACACCCTTGGATGAGAAAGGGGTACTCAAGTACTAAAAAGCCTCCTCAAATGGAGGAGAAGTGAATGATGACGAGTACAGAATACTTGGGCAGCATCCCTGAAAAATCCAGGGAACTAATTAGGAACTAGTCATTCAGTATTAGTCAAAAAAAGTATTAAAATAACAGGGGACAGTTTCTGTACCTCTCAATAATTTATGACACTAGGCTCTTCCATTGAGGACACTGTCAAAAACATATATATATATATATATATATATATATAAAATTGTTGTCTTTTTTCCCCCCTCTAAATTTTTTGCTTTCATTTTAAAGAAACGGGCAAAACGTTTTTATGTCTAATGCAGTTGCACCTGATGTAGTATCATAAATGCATGGATTGGTGAAAGGCAATCAAGTATCTTATTCTGTTTCTGTTGTATTCTCTAAACCATCACACAAATTTTGTTTGTAAACAGAAACAAGTACCTTGCAAATAAATGTGAAATTTAATATTCATGGTAACATTATTTAAATGTTCAGAATATAAGTAATACTAAGCCTTATATTATTATTCAAGAATTCAGAATTATATTAACTTTACTTGCTCTGGTATTTCCTCTAATGCATGCCTATAAGGGAATTCCCATTCATTCGTCTAATTAGGGCTTGAAACATCAGTCTTTGGCCATCCTTGTGCATAAGAGGTAGGATCTATTTCACCTGACTTGAATTATTCACTGAGGAGATGTTTACATTTAAGCCATCGAAATCCCTACGCAATCTAGAATCTGATGGAGGTAGATATCTCACCTAAATATTACAAAACCCTCTCCAGGGGTTTCCTTCTGTTTGTAAAGAGCAGAGGATTTTCCTTCTTTTTTTGTCTACTCCCTACAAAATTCCTAAGCCAGCTACTGAGTCACACTCTCAAATACCTTTAAAAAATTCCAGATACTTCAGCATAGGGACCATCACAGCAGTAAGCTGCCTTAGAAAATGAAACCTGTTCGTTCCCTCATGCACCTTATAGCCTCACCACCTATTTAGCAATGCCTGGGACAACCTCAGCACCTGCAGATCCAAGTAAGGAGACATGACAGTCCCACTGGCAACACAGAGAGGTGAGCAGAGGATCTGGAAGGGAAATTTGGGATGACCTTGTTAGATGGACTTTTGGGAGGGAATGAATAAAGTTCTCTTCCAAATAGTTTGGTGTCCAGATGCTTAGACTTCCTCAGGGTCCCACATCACCTGACAGTGACCCAGGGGAAGGCTAATGACAAGTTCCTGGAAGGACCTGAAATCTCTCTCAAGCAGCAGGTAGTGATGTATGCTCTCTAGCATGCCAGTATGTATTCCTGAAACCTAGGGCATAATATTGGCTGTGTCAAGAACAGAGGCACTCCCCTGCAAAAGCATTATATCAAAGGCTGATCCTGACGTAACCACTAATCGATTGGCTGCCATGGTGATGTGCTGCTGTTTGGGAGAGTGTTTCTAGGAATGACACCAGAGAAAACACAAGCTTTGATTATCTGACATAAACCAGAAAACACAATACATTTTTGTGCACAGGCAGGTGAGTAAGATTAACCCACATGTAGCTAAATTGTGCTCAAAATTAAAGTTGTTCTATTAAGGTCTTCAAATCTGAATGAAAGGTGTCCATGAGAACCTACCTACTGTGTTGTGCCACCGATTGACTGCAAACAGCCTGCTGCAAGTGACAGTCACCACAGCAGGAATGGTCAGGTGGGGCAACGTGTTGGCTGCCACATGTGTGACGGGGGAATTTGATGGGAACTTCAGCACCATGATGACATCCTGCTGCATCTGATCTTTAAACATGAGTGGGCTCTGTGGAAGGAAACACTGTTGAGTAGAAAGGAGAAGAGAGCAGAAGAAAACAGAAGGGATAACACAATTAGTGAGGAGGTCTGAGGGAAAATGAGGTTAAAAAAGAGCAGGCAAGCATGTGCACATACTGGGAAAACAATGCTACCTGCACATCTACACTAGTGATGGAGGGGAGCAAGATCAGAAGCTATTATGGGATCATTACATGAGGGCAAGTAGAGAATAGGCATGGTAAGGGTTATCATTACAGGGTACAAAATGACCATTAGCATTAATTAATATACAGTAACACATAAAATTATACAGCAGTTCACAAAACAGAGATAAGATTCAAATAAAAGAGTTAGTGCATCATAAATATAAATGCTATAAACTACAGTGGTTGAAAAAAGACATTTTAAGAGGGACTATAAAACTCACAGACATTTAATTTTTGCTTATGAATTCTTTATATGAAATACAGCACTTCTAAACATAGACAACTTAATTCCATGTAAAGCATACACTTAGTAGGGTGTCTTTAAATAATTACAAACCAGTTTGATGATTCTACGAGTGACACAGTTTCTTGTACATGGATAACAGTATTATTATTATTAAGTGCTGGTTTTAATGTTACTATTTTCAAGCACTGTTTTAATGAATAGAATTATTTCTAGAAGTTCAAATAATCCTTTCTACTTGTCTTTAAATTATTATTAAAAAATATTATCCATACCTTAAATACAGAAAATAAGTATTATGCACCTTTAACATCTAGGCATTACTTAAAATAACACAGCTAACACTTCCAGATCAATTTCCACTTTTTCAGTGTACGACTAGAGTGACTTCCTTGTAGGTAGATAAAATGATTAAACTACTGCACATCTTACTGTCAATTTACAAAATTTGCAAGATAATATCTAGCTCAAAGCATTTAATCTACGGCACTGAGGGGCACAGAGATCTGTCTTGTTCAGTCTGGCTATTTCATGAAATTCGTTGCAAGAAGCACAGAGAAGAATGCTTTTAGAATGAATTTTGGAGTTCAAATTGAAATTTGAAATATACATTATATTGTCCCAGGGGAATAGGCAGGAGGATTCCAGTCGGATTTGAACTCCAATAATTTTTCTCAAGCATTGTTCATAAATCATCCCCTAACAATGCATCCTTTTAAACAAAGCAACATGCTCAAAGAAAAGCCTGCAGTCATTCCCACTACTTGCAGAAATAAGAACGTAAATATGTATTTTTCAACTGTACATTTATGAAGATAGGGTCTTTTTATGCAGTGTTAGACAGGAAAAGCCTGGATTATAGGAAGCTAAAGCTATTCAACCTCCACCTTGCTCTGCTAGAGCACTGCAAGCTCTTGCTGTCAGGGGAAAGTATGGCTGCTTGGGCAATGGAGGGCATTAAAAGTGCTGCTTAATGGGTACTTTATGACCTAAAAAGTATCCTCAGGTTCAAAGGGAATGCATTCCCAGCCAGCGGTTATGTCTCACCAGGTGCATGGCAGAGCTCCGAGGTGGATGGGGCTCAATAAGCAACTGCGATGGCGTCTGTCCAAAGTTCTGTATCTGCGCCTCCATGGCCTGCAGGCAAGGGAGAGGGACTGTCATGAGAAATATGCATCAAGGAGAGAGGTCAACACACTGTGACAGTGTAGGCATATCCCAAGTCAACCATGAAAAAAAGTCCAGAAAATTCACCCGGTGCTCTCCTCCCAGGCTGCAGACTCATCCAAGTGTTAGTATTTTGTAGACAAGCTTTGCTTCTCCTTTCAAGCATGCTTCAGTTAATCAGCTAACCATTCTCATTTCCAGTAACTGGCGTTATATGTGAAAATGTTAACCTGTGAGGACATGCAGTTCAGGTCTTGAGCGAGCGTTTGTTTGGGTTTTTTTTCACTAAGAAGAACATATGTACCTTAATGAAGTTCTTTGTAAGGAGAAAAGTATGAGGATCTCTAATAAAATAAGCCTCTGGAATCTTAAATGGGAGGAAAGAAAAGCAAACTGAGAAACAAAATTCATGTATAAAATATAAAACCCCACAAATAATTACTATTTCAGCAACAACATTAGTAGGCTAAAACAAAAAAAAAATGCCAGAAACAAATCTTGACAGGCATATTGAGATTAATGCAAAAAATCTTTCCAATGAAAGGTATTTTCACTGAGTATTTCATGCTTAATTTTATTGCCTTTTTTTTTTTTTTTTTCTCCATGGGCTTTCAGGCTTCACAGGTTTGCAATGAAAACTTAGCAATTTTAGTATATTCTTCAAGACTTAAAGCTACTTGCAGAATAAATCCAGAGTGATTCGATAGGAGTAGAATACAGCACATATGCAGAAATCCTTCCACTACTCAAACAGTTCATTTAAAAAAGTATATATTTAAGATATTTTCTTTAAAATGCTGGTAAAAAGATTGCTGTTTGTAGAAGAAATACTGTTAAAGAACATGCCTTATTTTTCAGACAGATGTTATTTTATTTGACCTTGTAAAATTGAGAATAAAGCTTTCACAGAAAACTAAACTGGCAGATTTTGAAATGCACTGTGCATTATATACCTATATATCTACTGTACCCTGCACTACTGACCCTTAATATTTTTCTTGTGAGCTTAATAAATTTTTCATTTGCTACCACATAAAAAACATGAAAAAGCACCAGAAACATCACTCTCCTGGTTATTTCTTTCAGACATAACATGGTAAGAAGCCCAATAAATACTTCATGATAAAGAAGAATCCTTTTAATCCATATATTTTGTAATTCCTACAAGCAAATCTGTACTTTACCCCACTTCACAGGATGGATTTAAGACCAGATGTTAGAGAGAGATTTCCTCACAGGTCACTAATGTCTACCACTCTTGATGCCCAAGATTGACAGGTATATAATGGAATACCGCAAACAAGCATTTGCCAAAAAAAATAACTTAAAGCAAAGTCCAGTCAAGCAGCTGAAGGACTTCCAATGGGTTGTAGCCCTAGTGCATTTGATGCCGTAATTATCTCAGTACATGTGATTTCTTTCTTCAGAGTGAACTTCATATTCCAAGGCAGAGCGTTTCTTGGGAACTGGTAAGCATCTTGGGGTTTATTAACATTATTTAATGATAAATTAATTTAAAATCATAGAATAATTTTATACAAAATCAACGTCTGTGGGCATATGTGTGTACTTGTACATGTCTATACAGCAGCTATCTATATGTACCATACAAACAGTAACTCTTTACACACACTTGTAGACATCTTCATTCATGTAGACACTTTTTATACAGCAACATAAAATTCACATCATACGCTTGAAGCCCAGAAAGCCAACCGTATCCTGGGCTGCATCCAAAGGAGTGTGACCAGCAGGTTGAAGGAGGTGATCCTGACCCTCTACTCTGCTCTCGTGAGACCTCACTTGGAGTACTGTGTGCAGTTCTGGTGTCCTCAACATAAAAAGGACATG
>JANRGW010018339.1:0-18394 GCA_024733675.1 Psilopsiagon aymara | reverse complement strand
CAGCGCTGTTCTCAGGCCACAAGTCAAAACACAGTGCTGCACCAGCTACTAAGAAGGAGAAAAATGACTGCTACTGCTGAACCCATGACAGTTACCATTGCTCAGCCTGGAGAATAGAGGACTCAAGAGAGACCTTTCAGTTCTTAAAAGGGGCTTATATGAAAGAAGGGAAGAGACTTGTTAGCAGGGCCTGTTGCAGCAAGGCGAGGGGTGATGGTTTTAAACCAAAATAGGAGAAATTCAAGCCGGATGGGAAGAAAAATTCTTTGTAATGAGGGTGGTAAGGCACTGGCACAGGTTGCCCAGAGAGGTGGTGTGTGTGCCATCCCTGGAGACATTCAAGGCCAGGCTGGGTGTGGTTTTGTGAAACATCATCTAATTGAAGTTGTCCCCACTCATTGCAGGGAGGCTGGACTAGATGGCAGATGACCTTCGAAGGTCTCTCCCAACCCAAATCATTCTATGATTCTGAGATTTATTAGGCCCTGCAAATCCTGAGCAAAGATAGGATCTGTTATCCTGTGGTAGGATTGGGTCCTTGTTGTCTAGCTATTTTTAGACACTAGGCCCAGCTGTAAAACCTTCAACAGCTCAGCAAAAAATTAAGGCAATCATTTCCCAGAGTTTTATCCTTGCCTGCTCTTTGTTTTACAATACTTTTCTGCAAAAAAGCTGGGGCAGACAACACAGCCTGACCAAAGGTCTCTTACTCTGTTATTCTGTACGATGGAAAGCACAAGGTATGAAAAGATTTAATTTTTTTAAAAAATACATCCAATCCTACACTGACAGCCTCTGTTTCCTCACTGTAGAGCACTTACTTGGATTTGGTTGGAGTTATGTCAGGCATTTAGGATCCCCCTTCCTGGCACACACCTTCTCCCTCCACGAAAGGAACCTAGCCTCCCCTCCCTTCATCAAAGCCTGCTCCAGCAAAAACTATCCCTTCTACCTCCCCGAGTATGTGCCCCTCCTTTCTCTTCTCCCAAGCTTCCTTGTTTATTGAACCCTTACTCAGACACCTCTGCCAATTGCTTATCCCATTTGCCACTCTACTCCCCACTCTCCAGGGCAGGCTTTAACACATTCCCTTTGTTCTTTGCCATCTTCACACATCCCTTAATAAGTCAGACATTTCTTAGAATTTTAGTGTGTCATGCTACTTTGATTACTCACAACAACTCCCACAACTGCTTGGAAAGTTGGACGTGCAACTCTGCCACATTTTTGACCAGATCACTTCCCCAGACCTACTCACCATGCAGCTGCTTAAGGGCCTGTGCCAAGGGAGGGAAAGGAGATGGATGACCACAGACACCGCAGATGAGAGAAGAGCAGCTCTTCCCTTTGGCAGCAGGGTACTGGCTGAAACTACTCAGTTAAAAACCTTTCAAACCCAAAGAATGGACAAATGCAAGCAATCCAAAGGTACAATGACACCTTGCAGACAAACTCGCACAGTTGAATTTGTCTTTTGCAGTGCTGCAAATCCTGAGTGCTCTCCTACCTTTGTCAGAAGTGATTCCTGCCTGCCTCAGACTTTGTGCTCTCAGATGGCAGGCAGTAGTTTCAGTCTTGACCAAGCTGGCGAGTATGAACATAAAAATCTCCTCAAATTTTTTTAATCCAGTTAGTGAGAAGCAACTTCTGGAACACCTGATTCTTATTAAGTGCCTTTGAGTTCTTCCCAGAAAGCCGTTGAAGCTAAGTGGCTGTGACATTTAATCTTTATAGGGAAGATGTAGGGTTAAATTTACATATTTTGCTGGCCTTTCATCTTCTGATGTTTACATACCTTCTTTAGATAGCAAAATGAAGGCCTTGAGAGTCATCAGCCTCTGTCCTCTATCACATTCAAGAACAATACTGCTACACAGACCATTTGGTGCTGTTCCCCTCGCTGAAGTATCCAAGTGTCAGTTCTGGGATTTCTTACAAGCTCACTGCCAGCTGTAGCAGAGTTGACTAACTCAAAGGTGAATTATTCATTGCTTGGCTTTGCTTAGCACAGCCCTGGGACTGCTAGTGGTGTGCAGCACTTTGGACTGTGTGTGGCCCTCCAGCACCTGCAATGTGAAATGCTACAGTGAAAACAAGCTGATAGGGTCTGGCAGCTGACAGGATGGAAGTTAGGGAGACAAAGTGATAAACTGCTCATTAGGTAAATCTTTAGTCTGTTTCTAGGAAAATATTTGAAGTATCCAAGACATTAAAAAATATTAAGTAATTCTATACTGTACTTTCTTTACAAATTTATTACACTTTCTTTACAAATTCTTTACAAAAAAAAGGCCTTCAGCACTATATAGTGAGTAATAAGTTTGTAAATTACATAACTTTTGCTACTATAGTACTACAGAGATGATAATAAAGGAGGAAATTCTGCTTCCATAAAGTACACAAGTATTTATGACGAATCCTCTGCCTATATTATTCCTAGGAATTTCATCTAGGCATTGCTGGTTCATTATGTTCCTCTTAACCAAATAGTGGTGCAAGAAAACAGCTTTTCTCCTTCTCTTCAGTCAGAATATGAATATTGTTTGGTGTGTTTACATGGAGTGCTGCATATGGTTTCATTTTGCCACATTACATATATGCATTATTCCTTGAGAACACGTGGCAGAGCATGAGCAGCACTGGACAGCAGAGGGGGAAGCTCTAACACTCCACTGCCTCCCTTTCTGCAGGACAGGATATAAATACGGATGCCAGCCTTTCTCCTGACAGCTTTTATAAAGACTGATCTGCTAATATCACTGTAGAGTAACTATCCTAAGAAGCATTCACACAGGCTGGCATCTGGCCCATGCACCATTTTTGTTTCACTTCTTGGATGCCATCTCTATCTCTACAGGTGCATGTACCTATAGACTGATGCAATTTTTCTATCCAGCAGCACCAGTGTTTTCCCACACAGAAGTGACTGAACACTGCTTGAGTCCCATACGTTAGCTCCTGGTCAGCTAGGATGAAGTTCCTTTGCAACTCTGTCATTCTGTCATCACTCCTCACTGCCACTCTCTTAACATACTCTGAGAATGAAGTGTCAGACTGTACTTCAGAAAATTTATCACAGAGAGAAATCTCTTTGGAAGTTGCAGTCAGCAATTTTTTTTACCTTACAACAGAGAGAATTATAACACACTCATTTAATCCTAGTGACAGCTGAAATTTGAGCTGCAATTTTAAAGTAAACTTTTCTACTGCACCACGTTTGTTATAGCTGTCCACATTTTTATACCCTACAAAATAGGACCTCACCAGGATCCAGTAGAAGTGTGTTAGGAAGTATTCACATGTAGCAATTAAAATTTCACATTCAGAAAGCATGCATGAGAATAATGACTCGAGTGTGATTTAGTTTACAAGCCATGCCCACAAAAGCCAGGGAAAGTGGGAAATGTTGAATTTAAGCTGAATTCTAGTAAATTGATATAGTCAGCCTCTCTGAGGAAGGGAGAGAAAGTCACACATGAATGTGTATTTAAACACTGACATTTTATGTGAGTGCACCTGGGATAGTTAAGGTAGCAAATTCCGTTATATGCACACAAGGCACTTACCACAATCAGCAGCTTTTGGATATTAAGTGTTTGTCCTGTTCTATTTACAATAGTTAACAACAGGGAAAAAAACATGCACATTATTGCAGAAACAAGACTGGGCTGACTACCCTACACCGCTAAATCTAAGATTTCATCTAATTAATCTGGCCAAGATCTACTTTGCTTTCTTTTGTTCCCAGCTCCTCTCAGAGGATCTCGTAAGAACATTCAAAGACGTATAGGCAACTTTCAGATGTGGGTATCACTTGAAGGCCCTCTCTCTTTAGCTACATTAACAATTTTCAGTTACTGCTAGGCAGCGCCTGTTGCTGATGCCATTTTTGGGTAACTGTATCTGTCAGGATATTTGTAGTCTGTTCTTAAACATGCAAGAAGCCAAAACAAAAATAAACAACCCACTTACCACTACAAAGTAACTCAGGAAAGAAAAGAAAATAATTGTCAGCATTACACAGATAAAGGAGCATTTTCTTCCTGCCAAATTTCAGTCCTGCTGAACAACCCAACAACCATCAAATTAAAATCAACATAAAATGAAGATGCAGAAAATTAGAACTTGGATTGTTTTTACCGCATCCTTGTATCACAGGGCTTTCCAGATAAAAATGTATCAGATTCTAATCATCTTGTTTCTGGTATACCTCCTGCCACTGTAGCTATGTGAGATGTAAAGACCATAGAGGGCAGCTAAGGCTAATAGTGAAGACCAGTCAGCAGTTACATGCTCACTGTAAGAGCATTCAGGGGAAGCTAAAGTTTGACATTAATACAGATCTGTGAGCCACCTCTTAACTGTCAGAGATCTCTAGTAAGGTGAACAGAGACTTCTACACAATTTAAGAATAATCAATGACCTATTTTAATTGAACACCATATACATCGACTCATATGATATCACTGAATAGAAAAAAAGCAGCATCCTCTGAAAAACTAGTTGATGTCTAACAAGTGTCTTTGGTGGCCACAAGGAGTCAGGGCAGCCATTGGAAAACATAATGAGGCTGCTCACAGCTATTGCAGAAAAAGCACCTTGTATGATACTGCTTCACAGGAAAGAGAAGTTCTTTACTGCACCCCAGTCTAAGATTACACACACCCCATAATTATTACAACAAGCAGAACAACTGAGAGCTAATGTCCTTGTCAGCTCCAACAAGGGTTTAGTGTGGGGCTGCACAGATTTTTTTTCAGAGAAACCTTTGTAGTACAAGGTTGCACAGTATCCATAGGCTTCCATCCAAAACCCAGCAAGTCTCCACTCTGTGTGAGTGAAAGGCCACAGTCTCCACAGATATTGTTTATAGCCTGACTCTGACTGTTTCACTCCTGTCCATAAAAGACAAGTTAAAAATTACCAAGCTTGTGTGTTCAAGTGAAATGACAGGGAACAGGACAAGGAGATATTGAATATTTCTCTTTAGCAAAGGGAATTTACATGCTAGCCCATTTATTCCACACTTGTACACGTGGAATTTCTCTGGCAGCCAGAGTATTTAGCTATATACCACTATTCGTATAAGATATTCATATTACTACTTTAAATATATACCATTCAGCCAACTGGGATGGGGCTGGGAAAGACTACAGTGAGAAGACACAAAACAACTGCAAACTGCCAACTCTAGCGGGATGAAAACATACCAAACCTGCATTTATCTCTCATTTTGCTATAATGCAACTGCTAGGATTTATTACCCTGGGCATATCTCATATCGTGGGAGAATCTCTGTGTCTGGGAAGAACATGGCTGTACGGCACGGCACAAAAGTGCAGCAGCTGATGAACTTATTAGTCAGAATACAGCATTTATCTTTTCCCCTGCAGTCTCTTCTTCACTTTCACAGACACACAGCACTGTTACCCATATCCGCACTAGTTTATCTAAGCCCATAATTAATCAGATGTTACAATCCCATCAAATACATGGTCTATAAAGTTAAGATGCCCTAGCATACCTTTTACAGAGCTACTCAAATATAAAACAAATATGTACACACTATATATATAGTGTGTGTGTATATATATGAAAACTATATATTTATATATAAAAACTCATGACACAGGAGAGTGAGCTAATTAAAACATTCAGACATTTTGTGGTACATATTTTTGAAGACTAAAAAAACCCATCACCCTGGGTTTGGCAAAAACTAAGATACATTGTCCTTATGAATATTTTTCCATGAAACACATTTTTCCGTCATCTGAATTGAAAAACCCTAGTGGTTCATATATTTTGCCTGCCCTTCCATGTGATCGTGCTGTATCCATCTCACCATTCGGAGGTCAAACTACTTAAAATACCCAGCAAGTATCAGATCAACCATGAGGACACTTCTTAGGAAAATGTTAACAGTATTCCGAAAAGCATTTCCAGTGGGATCTCATATATTGATTTAAATTACATCTGTATTTAAACCCATCTAAATCTGTACAAATATTTGCAACTATATCATAGTACCTGAAGACAATCTTAATTCAGTTAGATGAGAGCACCCACCCTAACCTAAATGCAATTTAATTCTGTTGCCTTCACAAGTTGTCTATTGCCAAGGAAGCCAATGCCCAAATTCCAGTCATGAAACAAAATGAACCTGTTCTACTTCTTCTCATAATAAAAGAAACAGAGGGCAATAAAGTTCAAGAGTAAAAGAGCCCACAAGAGTAGGGGCTTTGGTGGTGATAATTTGCTTAGTAACTAGAACTATATCAGATTTGGTTCCATATATAAGACACCAAGAAAAACAAAACCATCTTAAAAGTGAACAGCCTTTATCAGAACTTCACTGCACTAGTTAGAACCCTGTACTGTACCATAACACTGCAACTCACTGATGCAGATGAGCCACTGACTTTCAGATCCTCTCTTCAGAAGACACAGTTTGGAAAAATGAATTAATCTCTAAAAGCAGGAAGGCTCTGAATCGCTTACAATGAATACAGGGGCTTAGTTTTCCCCCAAACACACTTCTGTTAATAATGAAAACCCAACATATCTCTGAGCCATCAAGACAAATTTTACCATTTCCTGTTTTATCATCCAAATTGTCAGAAGAAAAACCTCTCAACAGAGCTGCAGAAGTATAGCCAGATTTTGAAGCAAGCTTTTCCAGGCTGTGGTAAAGCTAACCAGGATGCCAGAAGGAGCGGTTACTCTTCTGCCTCCCAAGGCAGAGTCTCAGCATACACAGAACTACATGAAAATTTTTGTCAGCTCATTTTTCAGCCTTGAAGAATCATGCTTCCCATCTCTATAAACTTATATTATCATCATTCGTAGTATCTGTCTGAAAATCCTACTAAATGCTTTAGAGAAAAGACTATAAAATAGTAACAAATCCTTTTCAAGCCACATTCTAGAACTTAGTTTCTGGGTTGGTTTTGTTTGTTTGCTTTTAACAGAGTACAGCAAGCCAATTCAGCTATCTGAGGACAATATAGCCATCCATTCCAACAAATAGCTATTAGCATTCACTCACATCTCAGCATATTGGTAAATATCATCATCTTCATTGTTATCCACCCTTTGGTCTTCAAAATTCATATTAAATAGCAATTCAAGTCTTTCAGATTTCAGTAGGAAAGAGGATGCAGTGAAAAATGAATTAATTGCTGGGTTTGAACCCTTTGTATCATTCAAATTTACTATAATTTTCTTATTTTACCACTCTACAGGGAAGTGTGATATTAAACAAAACTAAACATTTTTTTGGTGCAATTTTTGCACAGGAATTTTTTTACTTTTCATAAGAACCATCCCAATCCAAATTTCAGTGAAAACAACCGAAATGTTTACATTGACTCCCTCCACTTTGGATTTGATTCTATGTCTGCAAGACACTATGTCTTCTGCGCTGTGTAAAGACAAACTCAGGATGCAGCTCTCTGCAGCTCTATTTATTCAGCTTGTGTCATGACAGCTTGAGAAAAATTCCCAGTTACTCCTCCAGGGAGGAAATAAGCTGAAAATAAACAGCTCACCGGAGTACCAAAGCAAAAGGAAAGATGTGAATGAGTGCCAGCATTTTACACCTCTTTCTTGTCTTCCTAAAAAAGACAAAGACATTAAGACATTTTAGCTCAGAAAAGTGCTTCCTAGAAAGT
Organism: Psilopsiagon aymara; assembly: GCA_024733675.1. Classification (NCBI taxonomy): domain Eukaryota; kingdom Metazoa; phylum Chordata; class Aves; order Psittaciformes; family Psittacidae; genus Psilopsiagon; species Psilopsiagon aymara. Next base: position 10,721 of record JANRGW010018339.1, on the reverse strand, counting down.
TCAATAAAAGTATCATTGACAACCTTCAGGAGAACAGAGTTGGGCCTTTACAGGATTCGTTAGAAAATCCCACTTTAAACTCCAAAATAAGCATTGAAAGCTTGGGTCACTAGAAGTTTGAAGACCTCCAGTATCTAAATGAACTGCAACAGCAGTTGATCTTGTTGAAAGAGGAAATGTAATTCCCAATTACTGCACTCTTTGCTCCTTTTTGCAAGCTGCCAGTTCATCCCACATTCAAGTGAAGTTAGCCAATGTCTAGGAAACCTTAGGACTCAGAAGAATACTGTCAAGGCTTATTCTTCTGAGTCTTTAGCCTCAGATTTCTCTAGCCAGAAATCTTGCCATCCTTCTGCCTAAAATAGAGTTTCAAAGCCATACTAAAATCACTGATATTGCTACTCCTAGTGTTCTTTCATTTTATAATTTTTTGAGTGCTAATAATTTCCTCTCACCCTTGTACAAAAAAGGAGTTTATGACGAGTCAAGCGTCAGAGACAAGTTTGACCTGTGTGCCATAATAAATCAGGAGCCAAGAGCAGAAGAAGGGTTAGGAAGCATACTAAAGTCATCATTGAGTTACACCTATGGTATATGGTCTACTCAAAAAGTTTTGTGACCTCTTAACACAGGCATTTGTTTTAAAAGCTTGCAACAATGGCAACAACAAAAGGGGGCAGAAGGGGAAAGAACATGAGCCGTTGTAGGTCCCATTTCACAAGAACATGCAGGCTATACAGATTTCCACAGAGAGGATCAGTGGATCTGGTTTGGGTTTTTTTCAATGTCTAAACATAGCTATAAATCTGACTCTTATTTTCTATACATTGTTCCTATTACATTATGGAAAAATGCTGCTAGGACTAAATTCAACCTTTTGTTACAAATTCCACTGGAATTGAATCAAAAGCTAAACTGAGCTTTATAGATGATGGGATTGATGCAATTGTTTGAATTTAGTATTCCCATTGTGGGCTAAATCTGTACAACGTATTTGGTCTCCAGACCATATTCCTTTTCCCCACATTCATTTTCATCTGTCATATCATCTGTGTTCTTGACCTGGAATATTGCTTTAGCTTTGAAATACAATGTTTCTGTGCTTTTTTCTCAGGCCACTACTTGGTGTGGGAAGAGGGAGTATTTTTTGTGGTCTCCAGACCAATAAAGGGCAGAACAAGCAAGAGTCCGTACTCCTAAACAGTGCAAACCAAATACTGAATCTAGAAGCTCATGCAGAGGTTCCACTGAAGTCAACAGAAGCCACATGTGGCCATTCATCTATGACTTTGAAAGTGTTTCTTTTAGTCATTATTGGGGTCAAAAAGATGTAACTGGCTTTCATTTGTCATAGATGAGCTTCTAGAAACAAAAAGTGTCAAGCAAGAGTGGGACAGCTCCATCTACTCTGACAGTGTCTTTTCAGACATCATTAACCAACCCCTCCACTGTCATTGCAATCAATCATTGTTCTTCCATTGTTAATATAGCTTCTCATGATTCAGGATTCCTTTTGCAGTGACTTATATTTTCCACTGATATAAGACATTGAAACAAGAGATTTGCTTGACTTTTGGCCTGAATACTATTTTTGTTTCATTTAAGTTTTTGAAGAGACTATAGTAGAATTATTTTTTTAAGAAAAAAGGGAAAGAAAATAATTCTGACATCTGTTCTTTTTACTCCAGCTAACTAGAAAAGTCGTTCTGCTGTGTGCTATTTATTTGCTGTTGTTTTTCTTCAGTATTTTCCAGCATTTCCCATACAATCCTAGACTAAAATATCACTTAAAGCATCATACAATCTACCTGTTGCTAACCCAAAACAGTATTCACTCTTTGCAGGAGTAAAGGATTGCTCTGCTTTTAATATATGTGTATAATCATGACGACTGTCATTGGCAAAAATTACAACACTTAATGAGGTAATATTTTAAAATAATTAGAATATAGTAGGAAAATACATTTTGTCTTGACTGTCTTGGTCAGGGTCTGTTTTCTGAAACCAATAACATGTTACTAATAGTAGCTGACCTTACATAGAAAAGTGGTCCAATAGTCAGCAACACCTTCCTGCTGTTATAGGACAGACCCTTGCTGATATTAAGAGCCCTATGTCACAGCCTGCCAACAGTGGAAAGAAATTGAAAATAAGGGAAAATGAGCTTCCTAAATATATTCATCTAAAATAGGCCATTTAACAACAGATTTAATAAAAAATTTAAAAAATTTAAAAAAAAAATCACAAATTCTCCTGTTGTTCCATTAAAAAAAAATAAATTTATGACTGCATTGGTACATTCCTCTGTCATTGTCAATCTGCAGTTTCCTGTATCTCTGTGTTTAACACAGAGAGGGCTGGTTATTCCAAATTTGCCAGCATCTTTCTTTTGTGCTTAAAGAGGCGAGTTGAGAACTCAGGAGACCAAACATCTTGTTTAAATAGATATAATTTAGCACCAACAACAACTGTAGAGGCTTAGTGTTTCTTGAAGGTATTGCTTTAGACAGGACTTTCCATACACCCTTAGCTTTTCTGCCAGGGCTTGCTAAAATGTTTGCAACTATCAGTCAATGGCAATGGTATAGAATAACCATCCGCAGGACTTGATTTGCCAGCACCAAAACAGTTAAGTGCTGCTGTATGGTAAGGGCTGGTGAGGGGGATGTGACACATCATATTCAAAAAGTAATTCAACAGTAAGCTGAGCAAGCTGTTCCCACTGTGTCTTTGGTACTAGGAAATATTTTACAGCACCTGAAGCATCCTTATAAGTGATATTTCTGCTAATGGTTCATGGCTAATATTTGTAATGAATTTAAAATAGAATGCTCTCAAAATAGGTCCCTAGCAATTCCTTTCCACATTAAAGATACATATATCTCTGCTGACAGACATTGAGTCTAGTGATTGTTCTTCTTATCTCTTTCTTATTGACTTATATCCTAGCTAAGTCTTATAAGATTTTCTTACAAATGTAAAGCACAGTGAGGGCCTAAAATCCAAAACTTACTTTTATTGCTTGACTTTCATTGTTGAGTTTATGAGGGATAAAATAAAAGGCAGCAAATTCAGAGGAGCCATGGAGGAGAGAGAGAAACATCAGTTACACAGATTACATCACTGGCTGATTTCATCTTCCCAAAACCAGAATATGTTCTATTGAGTTTGATGTGCCAGGACTAGAAATTGGGAAACATATCAAGACAAATATTTTAAAAAGCAAGTACACATTGTTGCTCTAAGATAGGATTGTTTAAAATATAAACAGTTATGCAAATAGGAAACATATTGCCTGAAATACATGAAATGCAATGCACAGTAACCCACAAAAGTAAAATCAGGCAGTTTGATCCTCAGTTAGATCTTCTTAGCCCAGCTACTTTGGCATCATGCAGTTAGGCCCTTTTCACATGAACTGAAAGTTGGCCCAGATGTGAGTACAGATAAGGTTCGACTATTCTTAGGCAGTACTGGAAATCTACAATGCCCAGTAAAACTGCTGGTTTGCATTTGTAGCTTCTTTCTTGCCTTTTCCTTCCCTCCCTCCCCCCTTTAATTATGCTTTCTTCTCTCTCTCCCCAACAAAATTCCCTCAACTGTAAGTGAAACAGACTGTGATCCACAGAGCATCCATACAGGCAGTCAGAACAGCAGGTCTTACTCTGTATCAATAAATTATCCCTGATTTAAGGCAAATTGCATTCATGAGACAGTTGTTGCAGGACTGCAGTAAAATTTCGCAGAGCTGCAAGAAAGTTAAAGCTACACAACTCTTCTCTCTACCTTACCTCAACATTTGGCACTCACTACTTCATGTCAGTGAAAATCTCCCACAGTAAACTCAGTTCCTGTAGGCTCTGTAAATCAAAGATGTCGGCATTGTGGAATGAATGGGAGGAAACTGGGAGAAATTATTGGTCTTTCTTCAACTGCAGCTTTCCCGGAGCTATGGCCAGTGGGCTGAGCAAAACACAGACTATGACTGCCTCAGAAACAAATATGAATGTTCAAACCTGATTCAACTGGATCAGCACTGAGAGCCCAAAACAATAGCTGCTTATGAAGTCATTGTGCTTGTTGTGCATACAGCCCACCACTGTAACTGTTCTCACTTGCCAGGCTGAAGGCGTATCACATGAGTGTGGCTAACCCAGGTTAACTCTGCAATGAAGATTTAAATCCATATATACCAAAATCATCTCAAGAAATTAACACAGCTTCTCTATGTATGCTAAAGGAAGCTGACAAAATTATGCCACTAAGCTCTTTTAATTAAGTTGGTGTTATAAAGAAGGAGGCACAAATAAAAGTTAAAGATGAGGCTGTAGGACATAGATCAGGTAAAATTTATCCATCCATCGGGTAGCCAAGATGAGCAACAAATGAACACAACAAGCAATGAAAGCAAATAACAATGGAGAGTTCAAAGGAGACTTGCACCCATGTTTGCTGAAGAAACCAGAAGCCACAGCCACCAATTGAACTTGTTAGTTCACAGTGGTGATGGATTGGTTGATTAGATTTTTTCAGGGTTAATAAGGGCAGGCCTCAATGGGTCAGTAAGCTTCTCTCATCCTGTATACATTCTCCTGGTATGTAAACTAACATTGGACAGTCAAAGCAAGAAGAAAAAAAAAAAGTGTGATGGGCTCACTGGTTCCTCTTGTCAAGGAATAGCTGCTTCCCCTTGTCCCGAAGGTGATGCAAGAAGCCGTGGATTCTTCAGCAAATCCTGAATGTAAAACACTGAAGGGCAAAGTACTTCATTTTGACCTAAGCACATTTGGGTGGTATAATGATGAAAGACAAGAAGTAAAACTTAAAATGAAAAATAAGGAGACAACTGAGAAATATAAAAGCCAAAGGTCTTCACCTTTCTCCCTTCTTTTCTGAGTAATGAAAAAACAAATCACAAAGAACATGACACCATTTAAAAGAAACATGTCCCACAGTGCGTCAGGGGAATCAATTTGTTTTATTGCAGTCTTGCTTGACTGTAAATACTGTGAAATCATAGCAGAACTGCAGCAGAAGAATCTCAAGAGAGAGCAAAAAGACAGAATATGCAGAAACAATTCATCTAAGAATGATCAAACACCCCAAAACTCATAGCTTGAGAAAAAAGTAGATCCTTGCATCTCCTAGGAAGCAGTAAAGCAATAATTGTCAAAAGGAAACTAAGGCAAGCAGCCTTCATGTAGGTGATAACTAGAAGAAAGTCTGCATCTTCTGGCACTGAGAGTGAAAGGAAACATTGGGAAGGAGGAGGACTAAAATTCCTCTATTGTACAGAGGGAGTAGCAGGCGGTAGAAACTTGCTATTAAACTCTGGGCTAATTTTCAGGGAGAGGGCACTGTATATGGGTCTTCAGTGCAGATTTGTCCCTAAATTGAAGATTGAAGCCTGGTCAGAGTAAACAAGACTTCTATAAATGCTACCAACTGCAAGCCTGTGCAACACAAATGTACTAAACAGATTACATGGCTCACAGAAAGTGTGAAACCGGAAGGATTTTCAGAGGTCTGTCCCCAGCACTAGTCTACCCAGAGCCAGCGTTTATCTACCTGTTCTTAAATGACTCCAGAGAAAATGTTGCTTAAATCTTCCTCCATTAGCTGGGCTATCCCTCGTGCTGGGAACACCTCAGAATATGTAAATCTTTCTATTAAAATCAAAATGCAATAAAACTTTACAATCAAAGAAGCTTAAAATTTTATGTATATAATCCAGTAGCTCACTTAGCTGTATCTAAACCAATTTGCACTGTAACAGGAAGCTCCATCTTTTAAAAAATGCTCTGTTAAAAGTAACTAGATTCACTAACCACTCTTCCACAGTTGATTCCAATTTTCCATAACAAGGAAAGTGTTCCTGGAAATATGATTCTTATTGTTACTTAATGTTGATGAGTTACTCAACCAAAACTAATTAGTTCTACAATGGAAAAATTGTATATGTGAGTTAGGCATGGTCTTGGGAAAAGCTCTGCTGTAGATCAACCCTCCTTTACAGGATAAATGCAGGAAAAACAGACTATTTTTGAAGTCTACAAAATCCATCAGAGTACTACTGCACTTTTACCTTTGCACTCTCTATTAATACAAGGAGAGCAGTGTAGTTGCAATTATCTTTGAAAGGCCAAGCAGCAAGAATAAATTAATTACTTCCCAATTTCAGAGCAACCCGTGAAATGCTTATGAAATGTAGGTGATTCCAACTTGTCTTTATTAGGGTTAAGCACCGCAGGGCTGATCTATTCAAGTAATTTATGTCAGCAGGTAACAACAGCTGTTTCACACTGTCTTCTGCTTCAGCCTTGATTGCACCACACAGTCCTATCTGACAAAAACTAGCAATAAGTTCAAGATACAGTTTGTGAAATTAAACTGGAATAAAGAGGCATGAAACTGGCAGCAGCTACTAGATATTTAGCAATCTATCCTGTGCTAAAGATGCATTGTCAGCCCTCAAAAACTAAGCACGTGCAAACCAATATTCCAGATCTCAGAAAAGAAAAACTAGTTCTCAAGTAATTGCTATGATGATTGAGCTTAGTATGGAGGAATAGATTACAACTATGAAGCCAACTTAAAAAAAAAAAACCTATCTGTTCTTCTAAGCATTACATACTAGTGCTTACTTTTTCATATATAGAATTATTTTTTAGCAAGTTGATTAAATGAAGTAAATAGATGTTAACCAAACTGATTAGTGGACAGAGAGACTCCAGAAACTGATTCACCAATCTTAAAATTAAACAAGTTTAAAAACTCTCAGGAACACCCCTATTCCATTTCAATAACCACACAGGGTGTCCAACCTGACTTGTTTTGATTAAACAACACCGTATCACACTGACATAGTGGCAAAATTTCTCGGAAAGCCCAGAAGTGTAGCTCAGTCATCAAAAAGATATAGAATCATACAATGGTTTTGGTTGGAAGGGACCTTAAAGATAATCTAGTTCCAACCCCACTGCCATAGGCAGGGATGCCTGCTACTAGACCAGGTTGCTCTAAGTCCCACCCAATCTGGCTGCAAATACTTCCAAGGATGGGGCAGCCACAGCTTGTCTGGGCAACCTGTACCAGTTATCTCACCACCTTCACAGTAAAGAACTTCTTCCTATTATCTAATCTAAATCTACCTTCTTTCAGTTTACAGTCATTCCATGTCCTGTCAGCCCTTGTAAAAAGTCCAGTCCAGATTTCTTGTATTGGAAGACTGTTATAAAGTGTCCCCAAGCCTTCTTCAGGCTGAATGATCAAGTTATTTCCTGTGTAATCCTAGCAGTGCCGCAGTGCTTTAACTCAGTACGGTTTCCACTAGATTGCATGTAAAAATCATCATGGGAACTGCATAAGAGACTTTTTATAAATGGCAAAACTTGCTATAGACAAAGTCACCAATTTGCAGCCTAACCCCACCCAGGGACATCAAAACCCTAGAGGGAGACATGATTCAAAAAATTCTGAGTCACCAAACTATTGTTATAGCTATTTTTTCTGGCCCCAAAATTTCCGTTTGTGGTTTTTCTATTTTTCAGCAGGTTTGAAAGGTATTGTTTTCATGGCAACTTTCTGCAGGAGATGGGGGAGAATACCACTATTTTACCAGCTCTGACTGGAAGGGAGGAAGGAAGGAAAGAGGAGAAAGAACTAATTCCCTAGAGATCTGGACAACTTTTGCTAAATTTAAACATGGTTGAATTATATTGCATCAGTGAGTCGCTTAGAATTGTTAATCAAACCAGTTTCTCCAAAATGACCATGAGAGATTCCTGCAGTCACTTCTCCTTAAACACCTATTCCAACATGAAGCACCAAAACTATTTCAGGTAGGGGTGAAAGCAAACTTGAAGGCCCTGAGATTAGCATTTCATCCAGCAATAACATGCAATTTAGGTATGTTGATCTGAAACATGCAAACAAGAGTAGCATCCAAGGGGAGAAAACTGACAAAGAACAGAGGTTACAGAAACAAATTCTTTTGCAGCACAGACTAACTGATACAGATGAAGAGTTCTGCATATCTGACATGGAGGAATTTTGAGACTTTTAGAAAATCCTGAGTGTCCAAACCTGAGCACAAACCTAACTGAAGAAATTTAGTTCAAGAAGTTCAAACAAACAAAGCACAGGCTCTCATTTTTTTAATTTGTACAAATGAAGAGAAACACTGTGAAATTAATCTGTTCTGCACTGGGTGGTACCCAAGTCTCCAGAGCTTTAAGAGCTTCAGGACCACTCTTTCTGTAAATTATAGCAATTCAGCTCACAGTTGGTTGACAAGTGTCCTGTTTTCCGAGTCAAAGAGAATTTTCAGATGCAAGTCAAAAAGAGAAAACAGGCAAAGAAAGAGAAAATAAAGAATAGAGGTGTTGATATTTTTTTTGTTTTGGTTTTGTTTTGATTTTTAATAAAACCAGCAACAATTATCCTCCAGCAATGGTAAAAAATTATCCAGATTGAGAATAAAGGGTTGCATTTGCTTTTGCAGGCATTTATGGAAAAATACAAGTAAATCACAAACATAATCTAATGTTTAAATTTTCTTTCCTCAAAGGCCACAGAATTCAGAGGTCTCAGGCAAACACAAAGTATTTAAATTCAATGGAAGTGAAGGAATTTCAAAGTGCATAGAAGGAACATTGTACAGATCCTTAACTGGTGTAACTCAATGAAGCAAGGTCGGCTTCAGGAAAAAGAGGCTAATTTGCAGTAGATGTGGGTTTGAGTAAGAGAACACAACTAAACTAAGAATGGACATATACCTCTAAAAAATTTATTTTAGACTAATTTCTATAGTAGGCATTATATATATAAAAGTACCAAATATTTCAGGGGAAAAAAATAATACAAAATATGTCAGAATTCTATTAATTGCATCATAAAGAATCAGACAGAGATGACCTCACCTAAAGTCACACTGTCTGTTCCAGTAGAAATATTAAAAGGATAAATAAAAAGTGAAAAAACGAAGCACTAGATCAGATAAAACAAACAAATCAAATGAAACAGGTGCGCCACCTCTCGATTCTCACATGGCTCCATTGGCTGTAGCAAAGTTTGGAAAGTAATCAGGTGATAAAAAGAAAACAGGAGAACAAAGTCTAGTCGGTTAATTACCTAAATCGGGATACTCAGCCAAGTTTCATCAAACTTGAAAGGATAAAGAGGTGGCAATGGAAGTAAAATTTGTCGCAGTACAACTTCAATAGTGCTCACCTGCCTGTGAACAGCTCAGTGCAAAAGCAGTATATAGGGCTGATGTTTAGATCCATAGTTGGTGCTTACAGTATGTTTCCTGATTGCTATACAACTTTAATAGATACTGCCATTGGGCACAAAGGAGATTCATGTACATGACAGTGAAGTATTCACAAAGCACTAGGTTGCCAATCATGTCATGCAGAGTTGTCTCATAGGCTTTGTATTCTGAGACAAGCAATCAGCAGCCCAGTTCCAATGGATAACAATGAAAAAAAATTGGAAGAAACCCTTATACCTGCAATAGCAAGTCAGGAGAGAGGGAGTATACTTGGTGGAATAAGTCTTCATTTCAGCATTATTGATTGGGACAGAATAAGGCAGAGGAAGCCCAAGTGAGGAAGAGACCTCAGTTGTGGACTCGCACAGAATACTGACAAAGACACAGGAAAGCCATAACAGCTCTCCAATCAGCTCTGTGCCTGAAGCTGGTCATGATGAGTATCCTCCCCACACTAAGTTTAAACAGCTTGCACTCTCCTTAAATGGGCTGTTGCCCATTCAAGCTGATGCCAATGTAAGGCTGCAGAATAAAAGTTGCTTTGCATCCTCTACATCCTGATCTTGTAGCAGTGAAACCAAAGCTCTATATGCATGCATAGATGTGTAAAATAGATGCTTCACTGCTTATCATCAAAACACACAAATGAAAGTTAGAAAAAAACTTTTTTTAATGTCATTTTTAAAAAAAGGCAAAAACAAAACCACCACATTAAAATCACTTGAGAAGGTAATTAGGGCAAAATAGATTTCATTTTGCTCATGATCCAAGACAGGAGAAAAACTCCACAATTCCGCACGACAGTTTTCTTTTAATGACCACATATTGAGAACTGTCATTTTCTAGAGAGCTCTTGTGAAAGCCAGGAACCCTGCCAGGCTAATAGTGCTCGTTGCTGAGGGCAGATTACACTCCCTCCTCCAAGCCCATCAGGATTAGCACTGATAAGCAAACATGTCAGACAGGCTCTGACAATTGCTACTCTGCATTTAACTCATTCTCTCGAAACACAGTGGTTTAGATGATTCAACAAATACAAGGGAGGTAGAGGAAAGAAGGGACAGAAAGTATTTCACCAAAATTTCTGACTACATACTTTAAATAAAGCCACGTGACACTGCATGACCAAATCATTTATGCAATTATCTAATGCTTCTGTGCATAAAAATGCTTCAATAAATATGGTCTGCTGGAAATAAAACTGATACATTTTTACTAATCTCTGGGCCTGGCAAAATCTTGGAGCAGATTCTTCTGGAAGGCATGCTAAGGCGCTTGAAAAACAACAGGGTGCTTGGTGACAGCCAGCATGGCTTCACTAAGGAGAAATCCTGCCTGACGAACCTGGTGGCCTTCTATGAGGAAGCTATGGAACTGATGGACAGGGGTAGAGCAGTTGGTGTCATCTACCTGGACTTGTGCAAAGCATTTGACACTGTCTCACATG
>JANRGW010018337.1:15157-43163 GCA_024733675.1 Psilopsiagon aymara | reverse complement strand
TCCAGGAGCAGAGGGAAGAAAAAGGGGGAAGTGAGTGAACAAACTGCGCGGCTGATTTATGGCTTAAACCACAACAGGTTTGATTTCTTGTTTGTTTTTTTTTTTTTTTTAAATTTGTTTTTTAGTTGTTTCAAGCGCCTGGCACTTGTTGCTGTGTTTACTTCAGTAGAAATTGCTGGATGATGCTATAGAGTGGAGAAGGCCCTTGGCTCTCTGAAATCTTCCTCTCATACATCCTAGAAGGGGTTAAGGAGGATCAATATCCTGGGAGTCCTTGCTGTGCTCTTCTACCATGATAGTCAGTAGTAGTGTTCAACAAAGAGAGAAATGCCAGTACTCCAAGGGCTTTACATATATAATAGCTTAAAAACAAGAGAAAAACTTTTTGTGATACCTATTTCAATCATCAGAGACTCTAACTTACGTGTGGCACTGTCAGCTGGAGGAAGTAATAAGGTGCAGTTAGGAGTCACATCTTTATCTGGTAAAGAGTAAGGGAATACCTGCTGCTGTTATTATTTCTTGATGTCCTGGTTTAATCTCACTCATCAAATCAATGTGTATGATGTTCTCGTACCCTTAAACACCCAGGTTTTTGTGGTTATGTGATGATGAACCTGGTTTTGGGGGTTTTTCTGCTTAAATGTTCTCAAAGGTTTTTATAACTAGTTTAGGCCACTTCTATTTGGAAGTGTTATTTCTCCCAGGTAAGCTAAATATATGACTAGATAAAAAAGTAAATTTTTTTCTTTCTGTAGCACAGAATATGGGGAACCAAAAAAAAAAAAAAAAAAAAAGGAAAAGGTCAGGGATACTTTCCCCTTCCACTGTTTTGTGGTTTGGTTTTAGGTTTTGAGTTTGGTTTTCTTTTGTTGTGGTTTTTTTTTGGGTTTTTTTGTGGGGCATTTTGTTTTGGTTTTTTTTTTTTTTTTTTTCCTGAATGGTTATAGTTTTCCATTCTTACAAAAAGCAGATTCTTTAGAATACTTCTTTCTTGACTGGAGCTCGTATAGAAAGTGGGGCCGGTATGGCATATTTCTTTCATAACTACATAAACTGTAACATTCAACAAGGAATTTTTAGTAAAGAATTTTCTTCACAGTATGTCATTTATCTTGGTGCATGCAGTGAGTCTTGCTTTTGAGTAGTATGGTGCATAATACCTTGATTTTACTAACTAAAATAGCACATATGGACATTACCATGTAAATATTCCATGCCTGAAAGTTAGGATATGAAACAATTTTCAGGTTTTTCTTCATCTTATTTTACTTAAAGAATTTAAATTTGCTCTTTGCCTGCAATAAAGCCATTGTTGGGAGTGGAACAAAAACCTATCAGGGGCATATGTTGTTGTACACTGAGTTTTGGTTGATTGAAAGAATTTGGCCTTTAGTTCTGTTCTTCCATCACAAGTTGCTCCGATGGTGGGAAAACAGCACATGCCCTGGCAAATATTACTGCTGCTTCAGACACTATAGCCTGCTGTAGCGACATTGGTTCATTGAAGAGGTGGTAACAGTTCATTTTAATTCTTTTAATTAGAAAAAAAGTTTTAAATCTATATTCAGCAAAAACATTGTACCTCATGACACTGAGTTTTGACATTGCAGAACACTAGGATTCTTTACATTTTGCATGTTACTAGACATAATTTCTCTCTGCAAACACTAGTACTTAGTGAACTGAGACCTGCTCTGTGTTTCTTTTGTTACTTTGATTGACTGTTAATAGCTTTCTCCTGTTAAATGTGTAATTATGTATCCTCTTAGTGATTATTTTTTTTAATTATTATACTGATACTTTTGCATTAAAGAGCAAAGAGAACCTTCTATAAAAAAAATCCATCTCAGGTGTATACCTAGCCCTTCGAAAAGATTTAAAATAGAAGGCAGTGGATCTGGCATAGCTAGGTTATCCTGCTGGAATCCTGTGGAAAGTGAGTCTTCATATGAAGCCTCCTTCGATGCCTGACATCCAAATAGCACAGTACTGCAACCTGCCATAATTTTGATAATTGTTGAAGATACACTTCCACAAGAGTAATGTCTCCTAAACCTTGTTATATATAATACTGTGGTGAAGGTTTCAAAGACCTAGGAAAAGTTATCAATTGCCCTTTATCAACTAGGCATTTGTTTAGCTCTGGTCACAAGCATAGGCTGAGATATTTATCATGCCTGGGTTGTTCCAGGTATCACCTATTTTGTGATGGCAGAATTGTCTGGTAGCGAAAGAATTACTTTAAATACAGAGCTGACTCTTCCCCCCCCCCCCCCAAATTGCACTAATCAGTCCAAAAGTCATTTTTATTCTCCCCCAAATAAATGTTCATACCCCTTAACAATGCCAATTCTCTTTTTAGATAACTAAAGTGGTTATGGTTCTGGGATTGTGATAGTTCCATTATTAAAATTAACTACCTAGAGGGACTGGTTAGGACACTTTTAGGACTTATTAAATGGTTTTACTGGATATTTAATTTGAAAAGTTTGCATAAGTACTTGCACTTGTCCAAAATGGACTAAAAGCTTTTTAGTTAGAAATTTTTAGTTGGTAATTATGCAGTAGGCACTGTTGCACGTAGGATATCTTGTAAAAGTTCCCCACAAATTGTGTATTTAGTTCTGCCTTAGATTGTTACTTATGCCAAGCAACTTTGAAGCACTTCTGGCCCATTATGTTAAAGACTAAACTTAGTGCAAGGCCGTATTACGCTTGTATGAGGGTGTGATAAATTAACATGATTCTGAATACATGTGACTGTTGAATGCTAGATTGCTAATTTATGAGAAGTGTTTTAGATATAGAAATGAATCACTGTATACCATTCATTACTATTTTTTTTAACTGGCACACCGATAAATGTTTCATGACCACAGGTAACCTGAAAACTCCCTTTTTCCATCCCACAAAACTTTAGATTTCAAAACTAGTTCTGTGTTAGGTTCAGTGAAATTTGGGAAGAATGAAGAGGTCTGTCTAAAACAGTCAATTTGCTGCTGAATTGAAAATGGCTATTTTGGAGTCAATGTTTCTGGTTTTGAATAGAAATTCCCTTTTAATACTTAAATGTTTTCTGTAGGAGTTTTCTTTAAAAATGATACAAATCCCCATGAAGTTAATTCCATGAATCAATTTTTCAGCTTGATAAAGTCTGATATTCAAAGACTCCACTGCTTGTGAATTAGGAGTCAAACATGAAGTGAAATCTTCTTACACTTTTGGTTAGAAGTGGCACTTGATCCTTGAGGCAAACAAATTCGCTTCAACCTACATGACACATCACATTACTAACAAGCACACTGGCAAGACTAGAAGATGAGATGCCGCTTTCTGTTAAGTTAAAAGACATAGAGGTTTTTTTCCATTTCTGAAATTTGTATCATTTCCTATAGTTGCTTTTGCACATGAAAAACAGCAACAGCCCTGTACAGAAGTGGTGTATGAATTATAGAAAAGCAGCTTATGCTGAGCAGTGTGGCACAAGAAGATGCCAACCATTTCATGAGAAGAGAATGCAGCACAGTCAAGTGGGGATTATAGAGCCCACAAAACAGTTATGCTAAGTCTCTTTAACTAGAGAGGAGGATGAATAAAATTGTTATTTTTATACTTCAGCAGGCTCAGCGAAGGTGGTGAGCTTGTAGATGGTAAAGGTGCTTACAGTACCTTGACAGTAAATACAAAGAGATAATATGTAGGGTTTAATTTTTGGTTTTGTGGTTGTTTTTTTTCTTTTTTTTAGTTTTGTTGACTTCATGTGTTTTGATCAGTATCCTGATCTAGATTACTACTGCTTGGTTTTGAGGGTGATGTGTATAATATATCATAGAATTGCCTATATTTTATTACTGTATAGCAGTGCCCAAAATGGTCTCAATTTACTTTGTTTTATAGTAGAATTAATAAAGACTAATCTTAATATACCTTCCCACAGCCTGACAATTGGGGAATAGGCGGAGTTTCTTGTGTTATATCATTTTGAATATGGAACAGGAGCCCAGATGAATCTGGGTCTCCTACTGGCTTCACAAGTAGCTTGCTCTTTCCTTCCCTAAGCAGGGGACAAAAAAGCTTTTATAAAAGTGCTTCAATCAATACTAATAGGCTTTGTTTATTAGCTATTTTAATGACATTCCAGCGTCTATACTGGAATCGTTCTACATATGGCTAAAACCAACTGAAAAATTCAGCCACAGAGGTAGTGGAATGGATGAAGAGAATTTTGTTCTTTGTTATGTAGTTCAATAAATTGCCTTGTAATATTTTTGGTGCTCTTTTAATAGCTTTGACACAATTTTATTTTCAAGTGTTTGAATCAGAGGAAGAAAAACAAAGAAAGACTTGAAACCAAGAAATAAGATACAGTGAGGAATGTAACTCTAGCTCACAAAAACTTTTGCTTATAATATAAAAATTGGAGTAGTGATTTGCTTATTTTGGAGTGTTTCTCACTCCAGCTGCACTAGACAATACTCTGTGTTGTAGTTAATGTATACAGACATATCTACTTATTTTTCTTTGCATTAGAGCATGTGTACTTCCCTAACAGGCAGCCTGCCATTTATATGTGGGAAATAAGATTGTATTAGCAAGAAGGAGAGACTGAGATATCAAATTTCTGCAGTGCACAAACATCTTAGTTCTATTAAGGGAAAAGAGGCTTAAGCTTGAAATTAGTGATTTGGATCATAACACACTGAAAGCCTCCATAAGGCTTTGCATGAGTTACAAATTATTAATGTCCAGGTTAGAACTGAGACTGCCCTTGCAAAACTTGGTGTTAGAGCCACCCACTAGTTTCAGTTAATGGTGGTAGCTCTATGTTAATATCCAGCAGGAGCAGATACAGATAAAGTGTTTATTTTTCTCTTAATGCTGAAACTTAAACTGCTGCGGTACTCCTGCCCTGTAATGCATAATAGAACTGTAAAGGCTTTCTAGTTCTTATGAAGTCGAAAGATTGTGACTAGGAGCAAGATTATTGAATACAGTGTTCTAGAAAATAAATGCTTTACTCCATTTAAGAACTAAAAATTGCTGTTAATAAGTTTGCGTTGACTACCTACGCCAGCACAGAATTCATTGAAGTGCTTTTCTAAGAGTTAGACTATCTCCTTTGGAAACTCTTGTTACCTCTTCAGATTTCTCTTGCTACACCTTAAGTGAAACTGATCATGAGTAGAGCCAACTGTAACTCTAGATCTTGTCTGAGAAGTCAAGCATTTCCAATATAAAAAGTAAAGCTGTACAAAACATTTGCATAATGCCAACAAGATTTAACCACCTGCCTAAATTCTAGACGACAGAAATTTTTTAATATTTTTTTTTACCCCAAGCAAAATCATGCTTTTCATGTCTTAAGGCTACAGAAATATAAGATCTTCTGCAAGTACATTCAGGAAGACTCAATTCAAGCAGATTCACTTCAGGACTTCAGGTTCCTGAGGTCCCTTTTTTCAGTCCCCTTTTTGTTCAGTGCACAACAAGTGCATGTAGTAATTCAGGTGTTCTAAATGCTCGGGGTAGCTAATACTTTTGATGTTAATTACAGGCAGAAAAGGACTGTGTATTTTGGAGGATTTGCGCCTGGAAGGAACTGAATGAATAGGTTTTGAGTACTCTAAAGCAATGTCTTTCTAGAGAAAGTATTTGAATTAAGCAAACAGACTCTCAAGACCTTCTAACACAGGCTGTCTGCTAGAGCTTGCGTAAATCTGCTAAAGGAGTACTCAACCAGTATTATTTGAAAAGTGTTGATGGAAGTATTGCCAAATGAACAATTCTCAGTTCTCTAAATCTAAGGTGGTACTGAATAAGCATAGTCATTAATTTATTTATAATTTAATCACTAGGGATGATAGGAACAGTGGGATGTTGTTAAAAAAAGCAAAGTTTGGTTGTCTATATTCCAGTCTTGCAGTTTAGAGTTCTTTACAAATTAGGGAGTTCAGTATCTTCCCTGCTGCAGTCAGCTAGAGGTATCACTGTTGAATCCTTATAATCCACTATATAACTCTGTATATGATCTCCATGAGTTTAAATAAAATCTTCAACTGCTAACCTTCAACCCAGCTTTGCCGTGAACAAATCCAGCTCCTCCACAAGGAACTCATTTGCTCCCATAAACTGGAGTACCTTCTGTTTCCCAGTACAGTAGTCCTGATAGTCTAGATAGGTTCTGCCAACTGAAGCAACATAGTGGGTAAACAAGTTTTCCAGACAATGCAAAGTGAGCTTTTAAGCATCATCAGTAGCCTCTTAAATACATTTGATTTAGGTGCTGGTGTGAAAATACTGAAGTCATGGGATCCACTTTGCTTTTCTTGCACATTTTTATCTAACTTCACCCTCTGAGCTGGCTAGTACTTGTGGTGACACTAAAGAAAGGATAGATTTCAACAGAGTTCAGAAAAAGTTGGATGGTATAATTCAGTCTACTTTATAAATCTCTGCAGAATTCTTTGTCTCTTTTTCATCAGAAAAACCTATAATGTCTTGTTGCACTGATCTTTTTCTGGCCTCACAATTTTGAGGATAAGCTAGTCCCTCTTTCTGGTTCAGTTTCAGTGGTTTCTGAGAAATCAAACCTTTTAGAATCCGAACTCCATAAATAAAATGTGAGCTAAGAGTCAGCAAGGCAGCATGATCACACGTGTATAAATTTTCAAGTATGTTTGCCCTGCTTCGTTTCACTACATACAAAACCTGTGTATTTTTTTTCCCATCTTCTTGCCCTAACTGGTAAAATCCATTTGCTTTCCCAAGTGCTCAAATGGAACAATTAAATTGTATTAGGTGGCTTAAAGGACACCTAGGAAATACCTGCTCTACATTCGAAGTTTCTGTGATTCTCTTTCATTCTGAAATCAGTATTATTAACTTTTCTTAACAAATTACTTATTGAATATTTGCTCCTTCTAGGGATTTAATTAAATACAGAAAATATCTGTTAAGATCAGTGTTACAGCACAATGAGTCAGTAGTCCTTATGAAGATATAAATTTAAAAGAAATGTTTGAATAGGAAATGTTATTAACTGAAATTTGGTTATTTTTTGTTCAGGAGGATAGAGAAATGAAATGTTCTTTCAGCATCCTTAAGACAGATTAGTGACGGTCTATTGAAGAAAATGCTTACTTAGCATTTATTTTGAAGGGAGACTATAGATTTTATTAATCTCAGTGAAAGGTAGAGTTGCAGCTGCAGAAGACAAAGGTGCCCTACTTCCATTTGACTCCTAGCAAACTTCTGTGAATGTTTTTAAGCAATCTGGAAGTAATTTGAGAATGAAAACAGTATTCTCATTAAAAAGTCTATCTTAATGGTGTTTTTCACTGCCATGTTTAGGAAATGCGTTCTTGATTTATCAAAATAGGTACTATGATATGTAAGAATGGAAATTGCACTGTGTGAAGAAGACATTGTCTGCTTGTTGTTCTTGGGGTAAGATAATATGTGAGACATTTCTGAGGCTATGAGAAATAAATTTTCAGAATGTGAAATGCTTTGACTTTTTTTTAACTAAACGGTTATTCTACAGTGCCACCATCTTTCAAAGATTAAATCCACATGGTACTATATGGAATACAATATCCATTGTTCATACTTCTTGAATGAGCTGGAATCATGTGTTAACATGATGAAACCAGATGGGATGTTCAAACACTAAACTCCATTCAGTGCTAGCCAGATGTCTTTTCTAGAAGATGGGGGAGGGATTGTCCAAATAGCAATTTCAGAAAAGATGTTAATTGTCAAACTCTGAGAAACTGATTCAAGTGATAAATATACTTCATTGTTTATTTAGTACTTATCTGTTTTTCCTGGCTTCAGATGTGGATTTATTATGGGATCAAAGTATTTTTTCTCCCTCAAAATCTTAAATGAGTAAGTAAAAGTAAATGTAACTGAGCAAGTACACTGGGAGATAACAATTTGACTAAATCAGTTAAATACAAGCTGCAGAAAGCAGCATTGAATTAAAAAAGAAAAAGGTGCGCCCAGTGGTTAGTAGTAACTCAGAGAGGTTTTATTTGCAAATTTGATTAACAAATGTTTCTACAGTGAGCTAGCTGTATGTGTAGTTAAGTTTGCAGAAAATGCATGGCTATCTTGTGTCTTAAAAACAAACCAAAAGAAAACCTCTTCAGTCATGCTACCTTTGACCCTTGCACAAATTCCACTACAGTGGGCTTGCAGCAGTTTGGAGAGACTGTAAATATGTTTATACAGCTGGTACAGTCTGAGGCCTTCTTAAGGAAATGGAAAACAATACAGGAGGTCTTCATTCAGAAATATTCCCATATAATGAAGAATACCCAGTATCTTTCAATGCAGAATGCCTTTTTTAGTGAATCTTGTTGCTCGTCACAAACTGAAGTATGAGTTTTCAAACAGAACAATTGAGAAGTAGGTTTCCCCCACATTTCTCCTTCATGCTATGTTAACCTCACTTATTTTACATGTGTGGTAGAAGAAATGCCAGCCAAGTTAAGTTTCTAAATTTAAAAATAATGGATGACAAATCTTTGGCAGAGAGAGATGAACAATTCTAGTCTTCGCTATGCTTGCCACCTCCTGTCGTAGAGAGCTAAGGGAAAAAGGAGTGGGAAGCTCATTAACATCTTGTAGCCGAAGGCCACAACTCCCTCTTCTATAAAAGTCTCAAATATTCTTGACTGTCTGCTGTCCCTTTGCAATGTCCAAAACATGCAGTGAATCCTGAGGGCATCCAGCAGGAAATTATTGCTGTCCGTTCTGCATAAATCCCAAAGAAGAGAAGAAAAGGAGTGGACGTAAGCACCGTGTAATGAAAGAGGCACTGGAGAACCTGGTACTGAGCTAGGTCTTAGTACAACAAATAGTTTGTGAATTCAGTGAAGTAATTTCAATGGCCTTGATATTCTCATAACCTGCGTATGCAAGGTATATCAGTCTACTTCCACCAGGAGTGTGCTGGAAACACATGGTGGAGTCCTAAGCCATTGAAGCCTGATAGGATGATTCTAAATGTAATCCCCGCTGCTAGTTGCTCCAACATGACCTGCATGGGTACAGGTGTGCTGCCATCTCCCTTGTAGAGCCAACTTAAACTGTTATGCAACCAAGATGTACTAATGAACTTGATACTTCAGTGTTAGTTCTTGTTTCCTTTGAACTGTTTCTTTCTTAAAGTTCAGGAATTTGTTTTTTACGAATTTAAACCAACCTTTCAGAAAAATACTTCTGAATTCTTCTTTGAAAAGGAAATGAACTTTATCAGCTTTTGAGTAAATCAGGTTACTTACTTCAGTAACATGACCAATAGATTTCAATTTTATCTATTACATTTTTTTTTTTCATGGGGAAAGCCTTAATTTACCAACATTTTGCCACTGAGCCTGAAAAATTCAGCTGAAATACTGGTTCTGATAGAATAATCATGATGAATGACTTTCTAAATGAAGTTATGTAAACTTTATTCCCCCAATGTAAGTACAAAACTGGCAGAGAATAATGGTTAGTGGTTTTTTTTTTCTTTTTCTCGTTTTTCTTCTTTTTAAATGATGATTTGCAGAATTGAAATGTGGATTTAACCGTAAAATAACCATGAAACTTAAACAATTTCAAGTAAAAAAAAAAATAATGCTCATGAGTCACTAACGAAGTGAGGAAAGAAGCAGTTTGGGCTTAGAAACAAGTGTTCAGTGAAACTCACAAGTTGAAATAATGATGTCCCATGTCTTCTTGAAGTGAAATTTCATGAGACAATGCTTGCTTTACCGTACTATTCTGTGTTTTGAGGAAAATTGGCTCTAATTTTGCAATCAGGAAAACTATGACGCTAATCAGATTGCAAGTTGGTTATTTGGGGTTTCTACTAACAAGAAAGATTAGGACTTCAAATCTACATTTTATTGTGTCAATTAAATATAACAATATTTACTTATCCCTGAAAATTAACTTTCCTGCAAAAGACACTATTTTATTTGCATTTTACTTGCATTTATGCTTTTAAGTAAAAAACCAAAGAAAAAACAAACAAAAAAAAGCCTCTTCCTATCTAGAGTAAATGTTCATATTTATGGCAGGCGATTCTAATTTTTTTTACACCTTACTCTTTGCAGAGAAATGCAGTGATTCATGGCAGAGTGGTTGAAAAGGGTTGGATTGAGGGTAGAGGAGACAGGTAAGCAGCGGCTCACCAGCAAATGGATTTCACAGGAGAATCTGTCTAGTTTTAGGATTTTGTGAACTGATGCTTTTGAAGCACACCTGGGTGCTGATTCTGAGAGTACACAGATCTGGAAGGAAGGATCTCATCTCTTCCATATCTGTTATATATTAGGAGTCGTTTACTGGAAGAAAATTTGTGTTATGCAAGACCGAAGTGGTATAGAATTACAGGAGACACCTGGACTTGTTTTGGTTTTATTTTTTTTTTAATGGTTTTTTTTTTTTTTTTCAGCCAACATCGGAAAAAAAACCTTTTAAACCAAGCACAATTCAAAAGTAGTTTTCTTTAATTTCCTTTCTTCAGGTAAAATGCATAGGGAAGGCATTAGCAGTAGTTGTAAGTCAGAAAAGGGAAATATATATTAACAGAAAAAGCAGCTTCCATGGGCAATTTCCTGTATTTTAGATGCACTTACTGCATGTAGAGGAGAACTGTTAATTATCAAGGGTAAATGAATCAAGACAAGTATTGTGTTTTACTTCTACCGTGCTGTTTTTTTCTGCAGATTTGGTATGGTGTGTAACAATTGCAACATCAGTTTAGAATTTACAGAGACAAAGCTTTACATGAGCCTTCTCTGAAAGATGTGACTTTGATGCTGCAAAATAGCAGAAGACTAAATGAATTCAGATTTTTGTTTATCTATTTTTTCCTCTACTTAATTTAGAAACTTGACTAATTAAAATTTCATTCAATTTTATACTTGCAAATCATTGTAAAATCAGTCATTTACAAATATTACAAGAATGCAATCTCAGGTTGCAGTCCTGAAAAATATTTGTAGTAGCCACCTAAAGCAAGACAAATGAAACCACTTTTTCCAGGCAAAGGATTCTGAAGTTTTATAAGTGTAAGTACCCAAATGGCTGCTTCTATTGGTACACAGCAAGCTCAGAAGTTATGATCTTGATGAGATAGTAGGAGAAAACAGTGTGAAAAATTACTTCATTCTGTTTATCTCAAGTCCAGCTCTTCAGTGCTATGTATTTCCCTCACAAAAACAATGTCTGTTTTCAGTCTACAGTAGTTGAATTCTCAGCTGTGCAAAAAATACAGTTATGACAAGTACACTTGACCTTCAGTGAAATTAAGGAGAGTACCACCTGCACTAAATATGTCTTGTAAACAGTGTCAGGAGCAAAGGGATACAGTCTGGCCAGAAATCAAATCCAGTTGCATAGCTTACTACAATAATAACATTTCAGGTTGCTTTAAAGTTTTGACTTCTAATGTACCCTGCCCTTAAACAAGGGGTGTTGATGAGTTCTTAGCAGCTGCACTGTGAACAGCAGCACTCTTTGTGCTGAGATAAAGCTACCCAGCTCTAGAAGTAGTTTGTCATGCAATAAACAACAGTTTATATGTTTTTTTTTTTGTTGTAATCCAAATGTTAGAAATGAAATAGAGTAATATAAGAGAACTGTTTTAGGGAACTTTCCAGAATATTTTGGTCCTTTGACCTCTGCCTACTCCTGCCACTATTCGCCTCTTAAACCATTCCTTTTCCTCTGTTCTTTTCCTTCAGCTTAATGAACATTTTGCAGCATAGCTCAGTGAGGAAGGAAAGTGGGAGACATCAGCTACTTAAAGCTTTAAAGTGTCTAAATCATCATTTCTAAACATTTCTAAAGCATACTTAGCTGGAATAGATCACAAAGTGCAGTACTGGACAGTCTTCTATTTCCAGTAAGCTTTACACTGTGGTTGTAGAGTGCATTTTAGTACATTGTATCATACAGTGGAAAACTTACGGATCTTTAGTGCTGGGTCCACATTTGAAGGAGCCATCAGTCTGGCAGCGTAATATGAATAGGAAAAATAGGTTCCTTGCCTACAGTAACAAGGAATGCCCATGTAGGCCTTCGGGAAATGGCATGAAACCTGAAAGGGTCTCAAAGATGATGGCACCTATGTATACTTTCTCCCCAGTAAAGTCAAATTGCAAGCCCTCAGAAATCTTAGCAACCATCTCCTAAATATAAGATGTGGATGAATAAGCATTAAATATGCATGTGCTGTCTTTTATATTATCTGCATCACTGACAACTGGAGAATTTACATCATCTCGTATTTAATATACATTTTACTACACTCCTTATTTTTATAAATAAAAGTTGAAATTATTGAGACATTGTGTAGTTTTGCTCTTTTAATATTACTCTGTAAAACTATTGTGTTTTGCTTTAAAATTTATATCAGTCCAAATATAATGAGTAACTACAAAAATGTAAATTATTTTGGAGGAAAATGAGCTGAAATTCCTTGGCTGTTTTGTAGCAATGTGTTCTGGTTTTGTCTCCTATTTCCATAGCAAAGAGAATTAATTTGCGAGATCAATAGTGTTGCTGGCACACATTGCATACTCGTGCTATAATTCATGGTGCTGGGGAGTATGTGACATGCGCTTAATCTTGTATCTTGTCATATAGAATTATGCCAATCGAATACCTTTTCAAGGAATCTTTTGGTTTTATTACTTTAACAGAATAGTAACTAATAAGGGAAAATGGTGAGAGCAAGTCATTGTGTACTTCGGATAACAGAGATGTGCTAAGCTTTGATATGGGGGTGGGTGTAACGGATGCCGTTGTTATAAAATGCTCTGAGCACTGTGTGGCGTGTGAAACCTGCACAAACCTCTCTAATGCTAAAGCACTTGCTAAAAATGTTGCACCTGGAGCAGGGAGGAGTGAAGAGGGCAAAGGTCAGCATTAGGCATTAAGACACTGACTAAACAGACTTTACACTCGGTGAAAAGTCCAGACAACCCCTGCAGTGTCATCTTACAACTCTGGTTTTCTTCTTTTCAAGACATAGTAATCCATAAATACACTGAAGTCACCAGCAGCTTAGCTCTCTACTCCCCCCATCCCATTTTTAACTCTCCTTTCATTTTTAATTCTTACATAAAGATCTGAAATTTTAACCCTTCCTCTGCCTTTTAATCAACCTTGGGGACTGCTTTTCTTCACTGTTGTCATTCATTACACTGCTCCAGCTTTTAAAATTCGTTTAGGCCAATTATTATTCTCTTAGAAAAGTTGTTCACATCAACTAAAAAATAAAGCTTGAAAGCAGTAACACAAACTCATTGCATGGATAAGACGTTACGGGAAATTATCAGCTTTTTATTTCTAAACAAAAAGCAGTCATCAAACTCTGTAAACAACTTAAATGCATCGGCTTTATTTAAAGTTGATTAACCAGAGACTTTATGTAAAATATCACATGGGATGAAACATAAAGTTTGTTTTTACGATATCTTCTGAAGGGTTTTTTGGGGGGCTGTGGTTTTTTTTTTTTGGTTTTTTTGGATTACTGAAGCCAGTTTCAACAAGGGTGCTGCAGGAAAATCATCTTGCTTGCCCTTTTGGAGGTTTGTTAAGTAAGAAACCCAAACAAAACTCATCGAGTTCTATAAACTGGAAAAATGCAGAGGTTAAACACAAAGATGTATTTGTACTTTTATTGTGTAACTGTTTGTTTTGTACCTATTACACTTAGTATCTGAAATAGTGAAATCAAGCTGATTTTAATAATTTTATCTGATCCTATCATCCACATTCAGTGGCTTAAGAGACTGGATAGAGTCCATACTGGAGCCTTGACAGTAAAAATAGGCCGATGAAGTACAGTCCAGCAATTGCACGTAACCATGCACTTTTTGCTGACTTCCTCTCCTTGTTCTGAGAAGCACTAGGAGGCCGTACTTTCACAGAGGATATTTCCCTTTTTCCTGCGTCTCACTACCCCAACTCTTCTGCAAACCTGCCAAAATGACCAGCAGATCTGCCATGGTTCCTTTCCCTTAATTAATTTTCAGAACTGAACAGCACTGGCACAGGGTAGCTGAGAGTCTGCGGATGTATTTTGTACCTTGCCATCAGCATTGTTTAATAGAAGCATTCAGCAGAGAAACTGTTTTCCTTCTTTGGCACAGTGAACCCCTCACTGAGGGAAAAGAAAGTTTACAGGTCCATTTGTGTGATGCTGTCACTTCAGTTAGACACAAAATGGCGGCCTCAAACTCTTCTGTGAAATCGCATCATTTCAGGCCTACTGGTCTCTGCTCCCGTGATTTTTAGAGTTGCTGCCAAGGGTTTCTAACTCAGTCTGTTCAATAGGAAGAATTGAAGAATTGTCAAGAGAAAAGAAAGGTGAAACGGGGAGCACAATATAATGATCACCAGCGAAATGGGCAGAACCCAAAAAATGTATTTACTTCTTGTAGCAAAGAGTTCTCTAGAAAGTAAAAACCTATTTCAGCATGATGTTTTATGCATGTGCTGCACTTTGAGCATGGAAGTGATTCAGTATATGGCCTTCATTCTTTTGAAGTGAGAATATGATCAATGTTAGCAAGGTCAGATCCTTAGTGCACAAATACTGGAGGTAGTAAATGTCTAGGTAGGGCTCAGGTTTGGTATTCCTGGTCATGCTGTGCAGCACTGCAGTCTGCAGTTAGTCTCAGTGGTACCATGGATCAGTCTGTTAAACAAACTACTACTCTACAGAAGTTAGCCTCTTAGTGTTAGCCCTTGCATGACTTAGTGTTAGCTCTTAATGTTGAACACAGAGCCTCATTACAGATAGAGTCGTATCTTCCACTTATTCCGATCTTTTGTTG
The DNA here is from genome assembly GCA_024733675.1 of Psilopsiagon aymara. Classification (NCBI taxonomy): domain Eukaryota; kingdom Metazoa; phylum Chordata; class Aves; order Psittaciformes; family Psittacidae; genus Psilopsiagon; species Psilopsiagon aymara. Next base: position 28,314 of record JANRGW010018337.1, on the reverse strand, counting down.
CTTGTTATCAGGAAATCAAAAGTCAGTGTTCAAGTACATGGAAAAACTTGAGAAAATAGTGCTAGAATTGAGTTACATGAACCTCTTGATTAAGTCTTTATATCTTGTCTAGTTATAGAAATACCACACCAAGAATAAACCAACTACTACCAACAACAGCCTCAGAAATACTATTGTTCTGTCTGGGATTTTATAGTCTTTTCAAGCACCTGCGGTGTCCCTAGTACCCTTTGCTGAGGTATTTCAATGCTGAACTCACTATAATAATCACAAATTCAAAACTTGAATTTGTACTAATATGACGTAGATGAGAAGTCAGGCAGTTAAATGATTTGCCCAAGGCAAAAAAGCTTCTTACTAGAGAGCTGAAACCAGACCTTTTACCATGTCTGCTTGGCCAGTTCCAAAGTCTTTGCTTTGTTTTATACTGTCAGGCATGTTTCTTCACGCACATGTTACTTGGACTGGATGCTTGACATACAGCAAAGGCCATGCTACCCACTGCATTTTCTCCCGGATTGTTTTTCACCTTACATTTAAAAAGTGATCAGGGTTTTAATAAAAACCTAATTTATTTTTTTTTTTCACTCAAAACCTGATTCAGCTTAAGGGGGCTACCTTATTGAAAACATTTCCATAATTATATTTCAGAAATTATTTTGTAGAGCTGTCTGGTTCTTTCTCCATTCAGGCTTCTAGTGACAATTTGAAACCATCAGTCACTCAAAATTAAACTGTGAATAGTAGCTGTAATTGTTCAAAATAGTGCAGGAAGAATAAATCTGTTAAGTTTTCTCTTTGTGTAAAAATAAAAAAAAAGCTAACCAGCCCCCTCCTCCGAAACAAAAAACCCAAAACACAAACAACTCAAACCAAGCCAAAACCAACACAACTTGCTTTGTATTGCTTTCAGTTGATTTCCCTCCCCCCACCCCTCTTTTCCTTTAAGGGATTCATTTTACCAACTTACCTTATCCATGAGCAATGTAAACATGAGGATAGGACCTTGTGCATCTTTAGCATATACTACTTGTTAAATCTCAATATTGTTATATTGCTCCACAGATATCTCACTAAATCCAAATAAAATAGTAAGGTAAGCCTGTAATGATGTCATCTATGTGCATATTTCTGTAGTTAATATTTGTGTGTGATATATACAGTATTTACAGTCTGTACTTTACATGTAGATCACACAGAAACAAGTGAGACCATGATCACCATCCTACATAGTGTGGGTGGTGTGTCTGTGTAAAATCTATGCAGGCAAAGTAATAGATTGAAGATTTACAGACACTTTAAAGGACAGTGAAAAAATCTGATTTTTAGTTTGTTTTTTTTTTTTCAGACTTTCTGACTTCATTAGTAAAGGTAAAGCAGTTCATGCTTTAATGCACCCACACTTTTCCTTCTTTTGTTCACTGTTTTCTTGAGGTTTTGGCTTGTTTTTTTGTTGGATTTTCTTTTAAATATTTGGTTGTTAATGATGCTGGGTACCTGTTTATCTGGAGTGTGACAGACATACCTACTCCTTGTTACATGCCTTTGTAAAAAAGGAGCTTGCAGTGATTTTTGCCTGAACACAACTAGGTTTGCTTCGGTACAAGTAATATAAATGAAATAATCTTAATTATTTTAGCTCATGCTAGAAAAGATTCAAGACAAAGGGGAGATTGATGCAGTGTGCCTTACAATGGCCCTACTGATTTCTCTACAGGCCCTTCCTCTGCACATGGTCAATTAGAATTGAAAATCCTGTGCTGATTTCATTCGCTGGAATTTTTAAGCAGGTCAGGAAGAAAGATGTTATTGAAAGGAAAAGTCTCATCTAAATAAGAAAAGAACACGTGGCCATCTGGTCTAACTGTACCATGCCGAAAGTCATTTTGGCTCAACTGTAGTTTGAGCTTTGCAGCAGTTTGGCAAAATATCGAAGAGAAATCTGTTTACATTAAAACACTCTGTGCTTTTTTTATCTATAAAAATGCAATGCACAGTTCTCTTCCTATCTGTAGTTGCTTGAGCTTATTTGACCCTGTTACCTTATTGAGGCTGAGGTTGTTCCTGGTAGGCTCTCAGATTACTTCTGCTGTGTAAAGGTATAAGCAAACCAACCAGTTTTCTGAAAGTTTTGGAAGTAATCCTGAGCTCTTTATTCTTATGACTAAAAGTTATACTTCTGCTTAGACTAGGAAAAGCTCAAACAAGTAGATGCAAAAGAGGAAGTATGGGGGAAGAGGGGAGAGGAGAGTTTAAAAACAGAAATTGGAACTTGAGGTTTCTGCAAAGTAGCACTATGGAGTTTGCGCAACCAAGTGATGGCCGTAGACTAAGAGGTGAGCTTGTAACAGACAAATTTCTTAAGGAGTGGTGTCAAAAATATGCATAAGCTTCCATGTTTGCTTTGTTTCAACATTAACTATTTGAAAGTTTAAATAAGTCAGCAAAAATCACAGGTCAGAATTTTTCACATTTAGATGAATAAACTTTTTGTCTGAAAAGCTAAAACCCATAGCTCCAAATCTCGGGTGCCTGGAAAACAGCAGCTGGAGGATAATATCATTTTTGAAAAAAAAAAAAAAAAAAAAAAAAAAAAAAAAAAAAAAAAAAAAAAAAAAAAACCCACTGGGCATTTATATCTCCTGTCTACTTAAGCCAAAACTGTTGAACACCCAGCATTCACAAAACCCAGCAGACTTTACTGGAAGAAGGCGAGAGTGTTGAACTAAGCATGGAAGCAAGGGCCCTGTGTTCATATGCTCAGGTTTAATGCTTAACTTTTATGTGATTAGTCATTACTTTTGCACTGGTAAACAATAAATAAGTTGCCAGTTGAAAATCCCTTATAATAAAAGGAAGTATGTACATCACTTCTAAAGTTTAGAGGAATTGATTTGCATGGGTTTTTCAGTCTTTAGGAAATGGATAAATATATACTATTGGTTATCGTCATTACCTTTAAAAAAAAAACAAGTCAGCACTTCAAAATGTAGCTGCAGGCATTATTTTGAAACACATTTGTGAAACATAGGTGACAAATTTTGTTTTTCAAGCATAATATGCCAGGAAAAGTAGAAAGGAATTTAGCATGTTAATACTAGTGAACATGTGTATATGCATATACATGTAACTTACAAGTATATACTTCTTATATTACCACTGTGCTGAGTTTGCTTGTATATTTCATACAAGGTATGTAAATGTTCCTTCAGAAAAGTGATAAATCTGTTGTTTAAAAAAAACCCAAAAAATCCATGAATACGAATTTGACAGCAGCAAAATTCATTCCATCCATTTCTCTGAAATCTCTTTTCTAGGGTATTTACCTTGCCTGTGGATATTGTTGCCACCACATGTAACCTTTTGTTTATACCTTTCTGCTGCTATTTGGAAGTTTTTTCTAAGGTTAAATTTATGGGACACTTATGCTGGGTTCCTTTTTTAATAATGCTTATAAGCAGTATTAAGAAAAGCTAAAACATAGGCCTATCTTTCAATTACAATAGATAATGTGACTAAAATATAGTTTAAGCCTTTTTGGGACTAAATTAAAAGCAGCATACGTGTGCATGTGTTTAAAACATTTTTTTTCTCTTGAGTCTTTTTTTGCCCCAAATCCATAGTGAAAACAGAAAATAATTGTCATGTGCATCGTGCCATACTTTATACCAAAAGACAATGCTTTTCCAAAGAACTTTTAGAAAATAGGTCTGCACACCATACATTTAAAAATTAAATTGAATAAATGCTTTGAATCTCCCTTTTCCCTGTGTGCCTCTGCTAACCCCACCCATAGCCACACCAAGCAGAGAGCAACTATTTTGGGGAGTACTGCATTCCCAAGACCAACTTTCTGGCACGATGGCACTGGGCCAGTCGGCATTTCTCTGGGCTGTAGCAACAGGAAGACGGAGGAGGCTTGTGAGGCCAGCTAGCTAGTCCCCTGCCACGCTCCCCTTCTGCGGCTTGAAGGCAACCTACTTGTGAAGCATTTCACTACTGTCTTGTTTAAAACTGCCACAAAACTGTCTAGGAGATCTTGCTGATCTCTCTAAACCCAAATATGTTTAAATATTTCAGTTTGACTGCCTTTTAGATGTAGGTCTGTGTACACCAGCTATTTGCCTTTAGTGTAATCTGTATATATACAAAATCTGTTCATAGTATTTGAGCTACATGGCAAATTATGTAAGTGATGCATGAACTTAGCATAAAATACTGCATTGACTGTACAGCTGGAGTACAAACCACTGTAAAATGGGGAGCAGTGGATGCCCCTATTTACACTGTGTTAGAACGTGTGTGCAGACATGCACGTTTTGTACAATAAGGTGCATATCTATGTTTGCAAAGTTTCTTATTTCATATTTTTTTGCAAATCACAATCAAGTTGAAACCGAGCTTGGCCGACATAAGGAAGAAAGGCTTGTGTTTGCCTTTAATCTTTCTGCAACGCGGTTCAGACTTCTGTCTGATCTGCACATAGCAGAGTGAGGGGCTTGCCATGCATTGCGTGCAGGCTCCTTGATTGTGGAGGGGAAAAAAAAAGAAATCTGGCTGGAATCCAGACAGGCGAGCGCAGTGCTCTGTTGATCATTGTGTCTAGCCTTCAGGTGTCTCAGCTCACAGTGGGCGGCGGTTGGGGGAGGGGGAGATAACAGGAGGGCAGACAAAGAATAAAATGGTGTATTTTTTTTTTAAAAAAAAAAAAAAACCGACCAAAAAAACACATTCATGTCAAATTCTTTAAAATAAAATAAAATAGAAAGGTTCTTTTACTGTTCCTTTTCCCGCAGTGGGAGCAAGCAAACATCTGTCCAGGAAGATTTATTTAAGCCATAATTAGTAGCGTCTGGAGTCTTTCAGCAGTTTCTCCTTATTGCACTTATTTTTTTTTTTTAATTTTTTATTTTTTAAAGCAGTCTGCTCATCTTTCACTTAGAAACTGTTTTTGCTTCATGCTTTATTAGAGATCCAGCCCAGCCAGGACCGAGTCAGATTTCTATTGTCTTTGCTTTTTCCTTTCCGATCGTAGTTTTCAGAATCTAACTTTTGGTAGGGGAGGGGGGGTGGGAAGAAACATGCAGTCGGGGGGGGAAAGATCTTATTAGGGGTCTTATGAAAATGTGGGGGCAGAGAAAAAGAACAAAAATGCAAATCAGTGCTTATGGCACAGTTATCCGTTTGGGTTCAATTTCTTTTCCTGAGAAAGAAGGAAGAAAAAAAAAAAAAAAGCTCTGCTTTGTCTGTTGCTTCTGTTTGAGAACTCTCATAAATCTTGCCCAGAAAGCAACTTGGGCTTAAGGAGATCTGGCCAGCAAAGCTTTGGGAAGCAATTGCAATGTCTCTTGCTATAGATATTCTCTTCTTTCTGCCCCCGCTGCCCCTTCCACCCCGACCTTCTGATGTTATGCTGCCAAGAACCCCACACCCTTTCCCACCCCGCCAGGAATCCGAGTGAATGCAAGCTGTTGTTGAGAGGTAAAGTTGCTTATCAAAAAGCCTCTCCTTGTGCAGAGTGAGTCCAGATATTATACTCGTTGTGGTTTTTTCAGCCCATCCATAACCCTTTCCTAACACTCCTCTCCTTTGGTTTCCCTCTCCCCCTCCCCCAGTGGAAGGGGTGGGATGGGAACCTTGCTCGACTTCATTGTTCCAAATGTAAAAGCTATTTGCCCCAAAGTGTCTTCGCTGTCTTTCATAGCTAATTATAATAACTGTCAGATGTCTGGAAAGTCTGGGCTGCCCTTGCTGGCGGAGTTAAAGTTTGCCTTTATTTTTTTCCCCTTGGGGACAGATCAGGCCTGATTAGACACAGAGTACAAATAAAAGTGAACAACATACGTGTGTCGGGCTTTTTGTCTTTGTTTTTCTTTATGAACAAAGCAGCATGCTGGCTATGTCAGGAAGCAGTGTGGCATGCCGTGTGCATGCAGGCACTGCCCTGGAGGACAACTCTTTCTTTTTTTCCTTTTTTTCTTTTTTTTTTTTTTTCCTTTTTTCTTTAATTGAAGAATGCAAGAATTCTGTCTGAATTTGAATAACACTTTAGCTACTTGTTCATCTCATAAGCAAAAGTAAATCATTGGTTCAGTTGCAGGCAGTATTTTAACCATTTTAAGAGATTTGCTTTTCTGGGTGAAAATAAAAATAAATAGATTCTGTACTCACAGTTTTGCTGTGCTGTGCAGGTCACTGTCTCCTTCTGCAGAGACAAGGAGGGTCAGAGGATGTCAAGAGTGCAGAATCCCAGTTTAATTCAGGAGAAATATTACAAATGCGCTTCCTGAAGTCGCCTGGAAGTCAGCCACTTGTGCTCAGACATCCCATTGCTGCTCTGCACGCTATACTATCTGCAGTTCTGAATTGAACTAAATACTGCCCATGTGAAAGACAGGGGAAACACAGTCATGTGGGACACACAAATCCACTCTATTGGCTCCGAAGGCACAACTTCAGCATTCTTGCATTTCCACCATTGGCTAACAGTTCAAGCTGAAAGAGTCTAGGTCCTCCTAGTGAGTCCGTTTTCCCTTTATGTGTGGAAGAATGACTGTAGGATTTTACAGTGACAGGATTAGTTAAGAAAGGGACTGAAGTCATCCCTTTGACTGAAGCTGGTGGGTGGGGATTGGAAGCTGTGCTTTTCTCAAGTCGACGTTTTTCCTTTTTCTGCCTGCGCTCTGGGTGTCAGGAAGTGCTTGCAGTTAACTTGGGCAGCACAGAGAAACTGAAGTGACTCGGTTCAGGGCTAGGACTTGACTTTTAAAGTAATGCAGTGCTACAGGTTGCATGTTTTTTATAGGAATAATTCTATTCTGTCTGGCTAAAGTGTGGTTATTTTCTTCTTTCTAGATTATTATTTTTTTTTTTAAGCCCAGAAAGGGCTATATCAGGATCACATAACTGGAGCTTTTGCATCACACAAGCTAGAAAAACAAATCCAGCAGTTCCAATTAGCATAGACTAATAATTTGAATGACAATAGAAAATAGATTTGACAGAACTATTGGCTCTCTGGGGGATATACTGATGTGGTCATAATATTTTAAAAGAAGCAATAAATTCAATGAAAATCTATAATGTCAGATATTTGGACATTTTGAGAATAATGAAACTATAAAGATTAAATAGGAAGGAAGAAGATTGACTATTCCCTCTTCTGGTGTTCTGTCATTTGCCTGATTTAGTTATGCCAGCATGAGCAGTAATTTGAAACGGTACTCAGTCATGTGTGACATACTTCTCCAATTAACCCTCATTAAAAAGACCTTTCCCAAGTCCCATGTGCATGTTTTTCCAGATCCATGGAAAGTGGAGGTATGACAGATTTGTCAGGGTTTGTGTCTCTTCTCTTTTCTGGGCGGGTTTAGTTCTTCTCTGTTTCTAGGGCTTTGTCTAGTGTAGCTAAATACCCTGATCACGTGGCTCCTGTTGGTGGACTATTGAATTTAGGGCCTAATTTAGCAGTTGAAGGGCTTAACAATACCTAGAAGTCTACCGTAATAATTTTTCTGAAATAGTAAATTCATTATATGCTTGTGCTGTATGCAAAGCCAAGCCCAAATGCACTGCTGGCATTTGTATCATGTGCAAGCTCCTATTCAGCAACTTATGCCTGGCTGTGGGTGTCAGGACATCTTTTTGTTTCTACCAATCAAGCTTGTTCAGACCACCTTAAAACAGTACTTATTCCTTGTTAGAGTTCACTCTCTTAAGCTATTTATAGACTTTTATCATCACCTCACTGACCACCCTTGTCATCACTTAGCTGAACACCATATTCCAGGTGTAGCTGCATAAGATATGGGAATGTTCCTCCATAGCTTGTGACCTGGTGTCACTGCAGCAAATCAATATGTGTTTGCTCAATATGGGAGTAGGAAAAATATATATCTTAAAAATATACTTGCACACTGGACAAAGAGTATTTTAAAGACTGTATGTTCTGAGTTAAGGCAGCAGCCTTGCAAGTCCTCTTTGCTTGTAAGTGCTGGGTTGCAGAGCATTTATTTTTCTTTATCAGGCTCAATTAAAAATAATTCGAGCACTAATATACAAAAGGTGGGGTTTGGTAGTGGTGGTGCTGTTTGGCTTTTTAATTCTAATGAAGGAAGGTAATTGTTTGGTTTGGATAAAATAAGGCTACAGCAGTAGCATCAAAACTTTCTCTCCACCCTCCAAAAATGATTTCAGCTCCACTGAGCTTTCCACATCTGGACTCCAGAACACTGAGGGGAGAGAACTGGAAACCCTGGGAGACATTTTCTTTTTTTGCAGTGCTGGTGGTCTTCATAATTTTGGTTACTTTTTTTTTTGGTTTTCTTTAATTCAATTAAAGTGGGAAGAAACACTAATAAAAGAAACCTTACTCCAGAGAGCTGTAAACTCTTTGGTTTTAAGACCAGTACATAGTCTCATCTTAAATATATCTTTGTCATGAATGCCAGTTTCTGATTTTAAAATGTTGAAAAGCTATTTAAAGAGAGGGAATAAACATCTGAATTCATTTAGTATTGTTTAGCTCTTTCCTCTAACAAATCATGAATGAATTTCAGGAAAATTTAGGAAATCCGGAATGATGATTATTTACCTGTGCTTCTTGAGCCATGAATCAAAGATTTAGGTGATATAAGCAGATGCTTTTGTGACTCATGGCATTTAAGAGTCCAAATTAATACTCAGCATGGCTGTTGTCTGCAGAGAGAGAAGTGCATTTTTATACATATTCATGTATTTCAATGGACATCTTACTTCCCGTATTATCTCTATTGAAAAGAAATTAAAAAGTTATGTTCACTCTCCTTGAAAAATACACTACTGCTTTGTCTGTTATTGGTTACTAGAGAACTTATTCATGATGGTACAAGAGAAAGAGTGAGAGCATCATAAAATTACCATGGTGTGGAAAATATCATTAATTTGCAAATTAAAGTGTCGTTGTGATGACGCTTAAGATGTGAGCCAAGATGTTGTGCTGAGAACAGGGCTGGCTTAGAATGGAGGCTGCACTGTTACTGCTATGTGGTCCTCTGTGATTCCATCCATTGACAGAATAGACTCCTATTTATCGGTTTGGGGCTTTTTTCTCTGATGTAGCAAGATGGTAAAGACATTAAACTTCTGCCTAATAGGGGTCCTGTTCCTAAGAATTTTCACTGTCCCCTGTCCAGGAACTCTAGGAAAGTAGAGAGACAAGTGAAGCAAGTTATAAATAGTAGCCACTACAATAGTTCTTAATTCTTAGGAATTATTAGAAAGCACATGGTGCAAGGGGACAAAAGTAGGATGGCCTTTATTCACTCATACGGAGTGCATTCCTAAACAACTTTATGAAAAAGCTAGTGATTTTTTTCTTGTGTGAATCTAAGCTCAATGACTGTTTGGGAAGAAGGAGGAGATTTGCCTCTTGGGTTCTTTTTAGGAATGTGTGCTACATTTAGAAAGGCAAAAATAATAAAATCAGATACATTTATTTCAGAAGCTGCTTAGAATAAAGGCACTTACGCAGCTTGCATGTTGATGTGTTGTGTTATATAAATGGATTCTTCTGAAAACATTTTAACCGTTTCCTCAGAAAATCAAATGCAATTCTGTTGTGTGTGATGTAGATTTCATGTTGCTCAGCACTTTTAAGCCTTTCTATTTTTCTTTCTGTGGAAAATAATTGAACTTTACTGTATAGATTTGCTTGCAACTTTGCCAGAGAGTTCTTGCTGCTCTATACACCTTTGCTTTTTATAATTCAGCAGTAGGTGGTATCTGCTAAAGTTTAAATCTTATATTAGTCACTGCTAGTAAAATCCCTCAATGTTGGTAATGCATAAGAAAGGAAGAAATCAGTCAAAATCCAAACCAGAAGATACCGGAGAAGCTGGAAAAAGGCAGAGAAGAAACAAAGTCATTGAAAATCTTTGAGGGCAGGCAAGTGGACAAAGGGCACCCAAAAGCCATTTCAAGGAGAGGAATTACCAGAGCCTGGGAGCATGCATGTCATTTGCAGTGTGTGAATTTGTCCTGGAAATGGTTTTTATGCCCTAGTGAATAACAAACCTAAGCTAACATAAGGAGGTTTTCAAATGCATCTTGCATGGGAGGGCTGTTAAAGAAGGCTTGCTACTGCACCTAAAGGGTGAAACTAGCTGAAATGCTGTCTAAGTCATCTGTGCTGCCCATGAATCAGCTGACCAGGTTGTGATATCTACCATTTACAGAAAGAAAAATCACCAGCGAAGCTGTCAATGTCGTAACTGATTTTATGAGGCTTTTGGGAGTTTGTTTTATTTGTAGTGTTTTTTTCTAACCTAGTCTTTTTTTATACCTCTGTCTCTTCTGTTACAGTAGATAAAGTGAATGAAACTATATGAGATACAGGGAAGATTATCAGCAGAGAGGAAGCTGATATCCAATTACTATTGAAAGTCAGAATATATTCCTGGTTTTGCTGCATGATCTGTTTAGGGCCAAGTTTTGGTGGATAGATTAGGTAATCTAGATGCAATATGACTACTACAAAAAACTATATTAGATACAGTGGGTTCTTAAGCTTTATGTATTAAAATTCATGTATACTTTGAGCTATTAGTTGTTTTTTATTTATAAACCTGATATTGGTTACAGGACTGTTTGTGGGGAACTTGGATCTCACCAGCATCTCATTCAGAAGAATTGATAACATCAGGGCAAATCCAGGAATTTCAGCTAATTGATTCTAAAATTTTTACGAGTTTATACAAGTGAATATTAAAATAATCTGTTAACAATTGTATTTGAGAAGAAAACTTCTTGAGAAAACATAATGTTGTGTAAATAGTGGATTGGTAACTGTAATATTGCTCAGATGAAATTGTGATACAAGCGTTTGAAAGCTTGGCTAAATTTAGGGTTTCGCAGAATTATGACGTCCATAAAGATCTGATCACTAAAGTTAGTTATCAGCCGTGCTTTTAAGCTGACATACCTCAAGTTTAAAATAGATAAAATCCCTTGTTACCATTAAGGTACTATTGAAATGAAAGGTACTTGAACAGTTTTCATATTACATCTGCATATTCCAGGAAGTCTAATGATTTCTTTTAAATGAAGCTCCTTTATTTATTTACATACTTATTTTCGCTTTGTGATTTCTTTTTTTTTTTTTTATTCCTCCCATTTTATCCTTTTAATTTGGTCACCTTTTTCCCTCTAACTCCTTTAATGTTGAACTGTTTTCCCTCAAATACCTAGGCCTGAAACTCAGCTGGCCCAATTTTCACAACAGCAAAAATAATCAACTTTGTAGGGGCAGTCTGACTTGATGTCCGCAACAGGTCTTTTTTTGTTTGGACTACTTTTACAGGTTACATAGCTTTTTCTGCTTTCAAGTAAGTTCTTTGCCAATTTAACTATAATAATACATAAACATATGTATTTTATAAATTTTCTATCAAACTGCCACTTCCTCATAGAAGTCTGCAACTGGCATTTTATATTCTTATTTCCTTCTCTTGTAAGATACTCTCTTGGATTCAAAATCTGAAACATATCAGTATGTTGTGTTCTTCACTATTTGGTGAAGAACGATAGTATTTAGCAGTTCGTAGTTTGTATGTTGAAGTCTTTTGATCCAAAAGCCATGGGTGGTCTAGTTTTGAATTTTTTTTTTTTAATTTAATATATGATTCCTTGGGATAAATCATCTCTCTCTTCACTGAGGAAATAAATGAATGTATTTACACTATGTAACAAAATTTAATAGAGTAATCCTTCCATTGTCCTACCTTTATAGTAGTGTCAGCAACAGAATCACAGTGTTATTGGTGAGATTAAAGCATTGCAAGGAAACACATCATTAGCATTTGCAGCATTTTCTTTGGTATATATTAAAGTTAAAATATATTACAACTTTTTTTCAAAGTCAACTTTTGCTTGGGACCAGTATAATACATCTTGGAAATGATTTTTCTTCTTTTTCAATAATTTTGACCTAAAGTGGTCTGCCACTTCTTGATTCATTTGTTCCTGTTGGATATCTCAGTCTTTAGGGGTTAGATAGTAACTAGTTTGTCCCATTTCTGCTCCAATGTTGGGTGGTCCTAAACCAAGGTAGTTTCAAAAGGACTTTTTTTTTTTTTTTTTTTAAAGCATCTGCCCTCCACATTTTACTCCTTGATGAAATAATTTATTTTGTTCATTTCTTCAAGGGAGTAAACACTGCATAAATGCAATACTAATACCATAGTTCTCCTTCAAGAAGCCAGACCTGTTACTTTAAGGATATGCACTTCCCCTCTAGTAGCTTATAAAAATTTAAATTAAAAGGATTTAATAATTTAGGCAGAATAGTTTAGTGACTGAATGTTGAAGAACAGAGGAGCTTGAAATTGCCAGCAAAACACTAGACATTTCAGAGAATATAGTTCAATACTGCCTTCAGGCACTGATCCTTGCTAGGTGCATGCAAGGTAGAGATGCTTTCCGAAATAGATTAGTTGAACAGAGTAGTTGAACAGAACTGCTACTTTAGTAATGACTTTTAATCTTTAATTATATATTCCATTATATAGTCTGTATTGATTAATGAATTTATTATACACTAAAGACCACATAATTCCTTTAACAGGAGTGTTTTGATCTTAGTTAAAAAATAAGTTGTTGGCAGCAGGAAGGAAGGTGGGAAGGCAGAGGGAGAAGTCAATTCAAACTAAACTTGTTCAAGTAATTACAGTCACCAAAGTATTCTCACAAGTTTGTCTGATTCTTGTATGGGAATGAAATCCTACCCTGAGCCCTCTTAAGTGTCCTCCTACTTTAAGTAATTTCTACAGTGTTGGTTTTGGGGTTGGTTTTTTTTCTTTTGGATTTTGTTTTGCTTTGTTTTATTTTGGGGGGAGGATTATTTCTTTTTAAGTATAGCCAACATGATGGTATCTAAACATCCTATTACTGCATCCCTTGCTCCATTTCTTTTGTATATTCCCACTGTTTAATTATGGACTTCATTTGTGTTATATCACAATATAAACTTTTGTATATTCCCACTGTTTAATTATGGACTTCATTTATGTTATATCACAATATATTTGTGTTATATCACAATATAAGCTTCTTGCTTGAGGGACCTTGACCGAGATCCTGACCTTAGTGAAATCAAGGAGGAAAGTGGGTTTCAATGTCTT
>JANRGW010018337.1:937-15057 GCA_024733675.1 Psilopsiagon aymara | reverse complement strand
AAGCTTCTTGCTTGAGGGACCTTGACCGAGATCCTGACCTTAGTGAAATCAAGGAGGAAAGTGGGTTTCAATGTCTTAAGTGGATCCAGAATTTCACCCCTGCCTTTATTCAGGACACCCCTGGACAAAGAGAACAAGAATGAAGTGCTTGAGTATTAAGCCAGTTATCTCTTTTAATTAGGATGTGTATAGAGAACTCTTAAACTGAAGAAAGGGTGAAATCTGCTGAATGAATTATTCACCGTAAATAGTCCACCCAGCTCTAGTTCTGACAGAGATAAAGCTGCAGTGGCATCAAAGTGTCTGCTCTTAGAGGGTGTTGTTCTGACACAGATGTCAAATGACAAATCAACATGAGGTGAACAGATGAGTCTTATTCCCTGCCTTGCTCAGCTGGGGAGATCAATAAGGGTGGTCAAATAGGCTCCAACAATACTTTTGGAGCATCCTTTAGCTGTAAAAGATAAATAAAACAGGCCAGGAGGTAACTTCTGTAATTCCTTAAATCTGCTTTGCAGATATCGTGAAGGGCAGAATATGAATAATTTGGGAGCTTTTCACCACAGCATGGAGGGAAATCAGTGAGATCTTATGTGAACCTCCTTTAAGTGTTAGAAGAGACCTGAAAACTTAAACCTGTTTTTCTATTGGTGAAATGGGAGTTGCTAAAAATGAGTTCAGCTGCCGTTCATTTCATCAGCACTAACTTTACCTCCATGTTCTTTGCTTGTTTCTGGTAAGAGATCTTTAGACTGGATAACACTGATGGAAATTACTGAAGAAGTTATGAATAAATAGAGATTTAAAACCTGTTCTGGGGAAAATGTTCTGACCATTCACTGATTTGCAAAATGCCATGAAAATTATATGGGTTTCTGTTGCCCTGTGCCATTCCTGCACCACCTGCTGAGTAACTTCATCTTCTTAGCTCATTTTCCATAAAATCTAGTGCTTGATCAGGGAAAACCAAAACCATTGGAAAGGTGGTTTAAACACTTCTTCAGGACAGGCATATAGGAAAGGGCCTCATTCATTATATTCATCATCCATGTAGGGCTTTGGTAGAACTATGTAAGCGTATGATGATAGAACAGTCCTGTCTACGTGCCGAACCTGATGGGGCAGCTGGGTGCCATGAATTCAGGCAGTAGTAGCTTCAGATCCGTAGCCACAGAAAGGAAACCAGAGAATTCAGATTGGATGCCTCTCTAGCAATCATTCATACATTTTAAATAGCATAACACTGATAAAGATGAATTTCATCTGAAAAAAATCTTTGTAGAAAGAGATTTTACTTTGGGTAATAAAACAGGCTGCTAGAAAAAAAAAAAAAATCTTTAATTTCCTAAAAAAATAAAAAAACCAAAAACGTTAAGTACCTTTTCCTGCTTTTTGTCGCTCCTTCTGTGAGACAGCACTGCCTTCACAGTCTTTGTCCTGAATGCCTTATTTCAAGTCATGATTTAAAATCAGTGTAATTTTGTATCAGATTTTTGGCATTCTTTTAGTGCCTTTTTAGAAACACTGTTTACAGTCCTTTGATGTAGTGAAAATACTTATTTTGCAGTGATACATTTTAGGGAGTAAAGGTGATAATTAATGTATAAGGTATCTTGGATAAATTTCTGTACCTTTTTAATTCCAATATGCTAAAACTAGTATAAAGGGGTATCCTCTACTAAAGATTATCCTACTGTTAAGAGCTGTATATCATAGGCAAACAATTCATGTAGAAATATGTGCTTGTTCCTTTGAGAGAGGTGAATAGATAAACTGTCCAAGGTACAGGGAAATAGAGCATGGATAATGTGGGTTTGAGATATTCTGTTGCTTAAGTGATGCATTAAATCAATATTCTGCAAAGCTTTTTCTTGTTAAGTTATTTACTTGGCTGCTGTCACAATTCACCATTTAGGTCGTCATCTTTTTTTAAAAAATGTATTTTCTTGTGGCCTAATTTAACTTTATCTGATACTTCAGTCCCTCAAGTAATGAAACTTTTTAAAATGCTGAAATGATAGCACTGTTTTAATGCCAATATTTACATGGAAATTCCTTACTGTGTTAACAGGCTAAGGAAAGAATTGACTTTCAAGTGAATTATTAGTTTATCTGCATGAAAATCTGTTACTATAGTTGAATAGGTAAAGGAAAGAAAAGTGATGCTGATAAATAAAAAGGGGAAATTCTTGAAGTTCTGCAAAGAAAATACCTAAAAGGAAGACAAGTGTGGTTTTTTTCCTTCAGCTGTTTTAATATTTGCATATATCTGCATAAATGGAATCTTGTAAGTTGCTTCTTCTCAACAGCCAATATGATTGTTCAAAAATAATTACAGAGATAATCAGTGCTTTGTGTAATAGGAGCCAAAGGTGTGCACTCCTATGAGGTACTTCAGGGAAACCTTCATCCTCCCATCATTCATAATGCCTGAGCAAGAGTCACAGAGCTTCAGCACCCTGGAGGTATTTTGCTTGTCAAAAACAAAAGAAAGGGCAAATTCTGGATCATGAGTCACCTCTGTTATGCTAAGATCTTACAGAGCTTCAGATAACAAAATCATTTTAAGCCAAGCAATTTATACAATTTTCTTTTTCCTTTAATCAAGATTCAGAAGGGTAAGATCACTCACTTCCCTTTGTAAACTGTCTTAATGGTCTATCATCTATACAGTGCTGTCTGTGAGATACCGTTTACATAACATGTAATTAGTCACAATGTCTAGGCAGGCATGTGGCTGCATCTGTACTTCAGTTTTAGATGATGTTTCAGTATTTTTTAAAGCATTTTTGAAGGCATTATGAGTGAAAGCCACAGGGCTCCCTTGAGTTTTGTTTTAGCTTTTTCGTTATTGTTGTTTGTTTTTCTTTCTAAGCAGTTTCTGTTTATTTTAAGCTAGACCAAGAAACAAGCTTCCAAAGAGAATTTCCTCATCCTTGTTAGGTTAGTTTAGAAACACGGGTGTTCAAATAGTGATGAAAGCAATCAAGTACATGTGTGTGGAGGGGTGGAGTTAGGTGAAGGAGACTGCAAAGATTATGATTGATTATTTAAGAAGGCAGAAGAATTAAAATGAGTCATGAGGAAAATAAAATTGCTAAGTACTGAAGCTTGTAGAGGAGAGAGTTTGGGAATGCCTGTGCTCCTTGTCTATTTCCAAAGGGATGAGAGAGCTCTTCCATCTAATCTGAATATAGAAATATCAAATTCTTTTGTTAGGAAAAGAAGTGCTTTTTCATACAATGTGCAATTAAATTGTGGAAGATTCATAGTTTAGACCCATTTCTCAATTAATGTACGGATATGGACACGTTTGATGCTCTTCTGTTTTGTTCTTCATTTATTTACAGTCTCTCCCCCCCCCCCCATCAAGTTTTGTTAATCTGCTTCTATGACACCTTTTCTCACGTACCTTTCCCAGTCTGAGGGAACTGAATGCAAAACAAAACACCTGCTGTCCTGCTATCTACACGGCTTCAAACTGCAGAATCTTTTCAAGAATATTCACAGATAGGGCAGCACAGTTATATTTCCTGTACTCTGAAAAGTTATGTTGCTTTTTGGGAAACAAACACGATTCACTGATGTGTTATGGAAAAAATAAGGCAGATCTTGTTGATGTTGCTTACAAAAGAACACTTTGCCACGTATCTTTTTCCATAAAGAAAGTCATCACTTTCTTTTCATTCTTCATAACAGGTAGAAAAAGAAATAAATCTGTTCTTGAATTCTGACAAATAGAATTTCAGCTGTGTAAGCCATTGCACTCAGTGAAGGCAATAGTGAAAGCAAATGATCTGAAGTTAATTAAACTAAATTCAGTTTAATAAATATATAAATAAATATCACTCATTAAATAAAAATGTCCTTTATTTTTTTGTTTCTCCCTACAGCAACATTTTTTATGCTTTTTATGTTAATGATTTTGAGGAAGTATTCTCTATTATATTTTTATTGATGCATGTTGCATGCAGTGAAATGTATCTGTAGTATGACTATCAAAAGCAGTGGAAACTCCATTTCCTAACTAGACAAAACACCTAACTGCAAGAATCAACAGGCTTTGCAATCCAAGTAATTGCAGAATAGGTATTATGACTACTCAAATGTCACAAGAAACTGAATCACATGTCAAACCAAAAGCTTTTAGTATGTTCTTAGTGGGCTAAGAGCACAGGCAGACGTTATCACTGACATGGAACAAAATATACCAAGACAAAAAATGATGGAATAGCTGAACTGCTGAGAACAAGAAGTTCCAATGAACAAAAAATTCACCAGGTCCAAAAATGTAAAGTGCTGACCCCCATCGACCTTAACAAGTTGTTAATTAGCAGAGGATTAACACCCTTTTCATGTGGTGGCAATCACTAGAAAATAATGTGCATGCATCAAAGAACTTCAGGGTCTAACAAAAGATTAAACACAAAGATTCTGTGGATTATAAAAGTGGAATCTGAAAGGGGCACTGCACTGTCCAGTTTGCAATTTTTAACAAATGATCAATACCTTTGAAAATAAGGTATTTTGGAAAAATGCAAAACGTCATTTAGGAAAAAACCACCACACCCTTATTCTGTTGCATTTATTTCTCATTTCAGTGTTTTTAACACTTTATACCAAAACTTGCTAGGGAGAAATCTGGACACATTTGAAAATTTTGCCAAATTGTTATAATGTGAGCAATAAGGAAGTATTATTTCTGAAATTAATTTTCCCAAAAGGGCTTTAAGGAGTTTAATTACTATTTTCTATGGCTAAGGACACCAGGTTATTCAGTAGTCTACATAAAACCATGACCTTAGATGAATACTGCAAAACAAAGAAATAAAAACTAGAATCCCCTCATTCTTTCCATTATGAGACTAATTTTGTCTGTTGAGGGTTCCACTGCATTTTGTATTAGAAGATCTGTGAGGAGGAACAGCAACCTCTATAGCATTTTGGATGTCGGTATGCATCGGAGATGTGCTGCTGTGAACCGCTGGTGCATGGGGGGGGGGGCAGCAGGGGGAGGGAGAGCCCCAGGGCCAGGGTGGCTATCGGCAAGGCAAGTGCAGTCTCCTCAGGCCCCACTGCTCTGTGGCTCCTGGCTGTGTCAAGCGTCAGGCAACCAGTGCTCAGGAGCCCTTTGGTACAGCTGTGACATGAGGGAAAGCAAACTGAGCAGCCAGAGTCAGTGTTAGCGGGCCATTGATGGGATCCCAGCAGTTAAAGGGTTAAACTGCAATGCCTTGCCATTTTGGTTGACAAGGATTGAAAACACACTAACAAACACAAGCAGAAATAAGACATTTTGGAGACTTCTACAATTGCCACAAGTTTGTGTTTTCCTAATAGTTTTGTATGCAATACAATTTCATTCAAAGATGTATTGTTTTCTCCAAGAGAGTGGGTTGCTGCTTAATTCTGAAGATGTGGTACATTCTAAATGCACCTGCTGCAAAGAGAATCTATTTCCTTTTAAGATGCACACAATATTTTATAATTTACCTTTGTAGTATGTTCATAACTTTAATTCTGATTTTTGACCCCTGAGGCCACGTGGACATTGGAAAGCTGCATGTACACTGTGCTGGTTTGCAGATGACCAACAGGGTGGAAATGGAGGTCTGTGCTTCTCCTGGCTTGCTTTGTGTCATGACCTGTGCTGGCAGTGAAGCTGCAGGCCTCAAATAAGTGGAGAATGTGAAGAAACTGAAGCCCTGTAAATGTAGCCAAGAAGTGTGTCTCTTTCACTGCTCATATAATTGCCAACATCAGAAACTTCTGCACATCAGCTGTCCACTGGGGAAATTTATGCTCAGCCCTGGCCTCACCCAAGCTTGTGATTTATGGCATGAAGCCATGGGTTGGTGAGCACTTTTCTCTTGTTGTAAAGGCCTTCTTTAATTTCACTATATACACAAGTATCTGAGCTATTAAAGAAATTAAACTCTTGTTTTGCTTAATCGCTTGTAGGTAGTGAGTTCTGCAGGTTAGTTATGTTGTAAGTACCTGTCTTTGTAACCAAAAGAGAATATCCATGACTTCAGTTTTATCGGAAGCACAGTATTTGCACTTTTATAGGCCGATAAGTGCCTATTACAGCATTTCTTGCTGTTTATTTTTACTTCACTCATGCCTAGCTTTATCTTAGTCAAGTCCTTTTTCTTTCTGTGTAACAAAATTGGCGTACTAAAGTCTCCGCAATGGACAGATTACTCCCCTTTCAAGATATAGATTACTCTATAATGGTAATTCCAACTATAGGTTTCAGTGCTGCATTCATTGCTGCACTCATCAGGAGTCCATGCTTTGGCTCATATTTAAGGTCAGTCTTCAAGGGTTGACAATGGAGGAAAATATTTTTCAGATAAACCGAGTTTTTCAACACAGCCAGAGTTGAAGCACAAAGACATTCTCTTTGTCGTGAACTTGGTCTGCCAGTGCTCGTAGTATATTCTGTATTTCCAAGGAGATATTACAGTGTTAATTGTACTCTGACGCTGACTAGAATGTATTCTATTGGTTTGTTTGGTTTGTCTCTCCCACCCTTTCAACTATTAAATAAGCATTTGAAGCCTTTTGTTGATGCATAGGTCTGTAAAAATATACTATTTAATTATGCCCAGTTAATTCCCAGATTTTAGAAATATAACCTGTTTCAGCTTCAGGCTTTATATGTTAATACTTAAACAGAAAACTAAAAGATCCAATCTTTTTAAGAGGAAATTAACATAATGATTTCTAGTCGTATGTAACCATATAAGAGAAAAAATATTGGTAGCCTAAGTAACTAGTACATTAATAGGCACTAATTTAATTCTTTTTTTCAGGTAAGTAGGAAGCTAATTCAGATAGGGTTCATATATGTCAACCAAAAGCATGACTCTGATTCTCTATTATGATTGCTTCAGGATTCTGATGAAATACTGCCTGTCAGTTATCTCTCTTCCTAATTAGATAAATGTTTCAACCAACATTCTTGGAGGGCCAGATTTATTTTTTTCTTCCAGAAAAGCTCATATAAGCAACTTTGACATTTGCTTTCTGTGTTCATGCCAACAGAGTTGATTATTTGAATATCGCTGGAAAGCAAGTAAATTCAGATGAATATTCATGACAGGTGTCATTCTTTCTGATCTAGGAACTGAACCTATTGTGTCAGACCTTAAGCTGCACATCTTTAAAATTCTAGCACTATCTATATTAGTATATACCAGGTTAAGCCTATCTTTTTTTTGTTTTTATCTAAGACAGTAGTTCTGAAAATACTTGAAATAACTTAAGCCATGCCTGACTGAAGGGCAGCATTGCCCTTTCCAGCAGAAATACATAACAGGATGGGAGAAGTGAGACTTCTCCTTTTTAATGGTTTTAAATTGGTGTAAATCAAGCATGAATTCTGCCTTAAAGTATGATAGAGAGAAAATGTAAGAACAAAACGAGATTCTTTTTCATATGATTTCTTATAATTTAAACTCTTTAAATCTGAATGAATCATTTATCTGAGTTCCCACTCTTTTCTTGAGGTTTGATGAAATTATATTATTTTCTTTCTTCAAGAGTCACAAACAACATCTTTTTTGACAGTAACTAAAACTCAGATGTGCTGCTTGAAAATACTGAAAGCCAATATATAAATATTAAGATTTGCATTCCTGGACCTAAATCCCTGTTTCACAACTTGCAGTTTGTTTTTAAGCCTTCCTGCTAACAAACCCAAATGAATTTTACTGCAGTATCTGAAATCCACACTCACTGAGGCATACACAACTTGGAATTACTTAGAATAAAGATGGTGAGCACAAATATAGGCTATGCTGGCTTTCTTTTTTCCATGATCAGTAGACATGGCAGTTATTTGGAAAAACATTTTCTGAAGGGACATGTTTGGGATTGCATATCCAGTAAGTATACATGGTAAAAGCATTAATATGTGGGTGGTAAATGAGTCTGTGATATCCTGAGATTCTCTTATAAATCTGACCTGCAGAATTCAAGATCGAAGTTACTGTGCGATGTAGATTCAGTCTAATTACAAGACTAAGTGAATCAATTCAAGGTTTTTTCTTGAAGGCACTGTTTTTCACAATCTTGCATTCTCTTTCCCCAATAAGGAGTATGGAGGAAGTGAAGGAGGAGATTCCCTTGTTTTTCAAAAGTTGAGATTCTCATGGAAAGCTATAGCACATCAACAGAAATAAAAGGGTGGGGAAAGATGGTGGTATATAATAATCCTACTCTTCTAGTACTCCTGCTAATTACAAACTTAGTCCTTGCATATCACATGGTGAGAGCTATTCTTGTTATTATTTTACTTAATGCTGCTGATGCTCAAAGTTAGGTCAGCACTACACATCCCATTTATCACAAACCCAGTATGGAAAAGCCATATGGTGATCAAGGCTGGGAATTATGCCCCAAGTTTCACACTAAATGCACTTATATGGTCTTATGGCTACTTACACTTGGTGCCCATCTGTTAGGATGGCAGGGGGCCCGCTGTTAAGTTGGCCAAACAATTGCCCTTGAGGATAGTTGCCAGACAATGTTTGAGCTTCAGTAGGTAACAGAAGCAGTGGACAAACCAATGGTTTTGCTAAAACTGCCTCCTTATACCAGCAATGGCTTCTTATACATGGTCATAATTGCTACTTCACATAGAAAATATATGAAATAAAAACCTGATTGTGACAATTTCTGCCCCTTGCAGTGATACAGGTTATATTGCAGTGAGCAGACGTAAAAATCTTCAGGAAGAAATGTTTAAGTCAGACTTCAATAGGTTAAAATTATGAATGTTTAGTATGCAGGAGATTTCACATCAAATAAAAAACTTAGAAAGCAGACTGATGTAATATATCTGTGGCAAAGGTAAAAGATTCAACTTCTAAATATGCGTCAGAAATCTTAGCTTCAGAGAGGAAAGACTGAAAGATTCAAGCTGGTATCCACCATTCAGAAGGTGGGATGATATTCGCCAATTTCAAGCAACCAAACTTGTTTTGCTTCAATATGAAGCCAAGGAATTGAAAGTATTATTTTTGAAAACAAACAAAACCGAGCCAAAACCAAATCCAAACAAACACAAAAACCCGAACAGCTTTGAAGTCTAAAGCAAATTTGGACCTTGGAAACAGTGAATGAAAATAAAGGTGGGGAGAAAAAATATAATAAGGAATAAAGGTGCACATGATATAGCAAATCAATTTTTCAAGATATAAAAGTAGAAATTAAGAAAAGAGGGAGGAATTGGGCACCATAAAGGGGGTATCAGAAGCAGTGAGAAGCAGAAAAAGCAGACAGATTTGTTTATTTCCATTAAAAAAAGATACACCTTAGTCGAAGTCTTATGTATAAACTAGGAATTGGCTAAATTATAGATAAAAGCAGACAGTAATGACTCCAGGAAGGAGAAACAAAACATAAGCAGGAAAAAACGTGGAGTCTAAGAAAGAAAAATAAGCTTTCATGTGAAGGGGAGCTTGAGAAAAATAACCAAACAAACAAGAAATTAAAAGCAGGTGGGTAGCTATTGAAGTTCAGCTCTTTCATTGAGATGTGTGGATTAGGCCTTAGTAGGTCTGAAGCCTCGATTGCTTAACAATCTAGCTGAGAAGAAAAGAAACTGTGCTGCTCTCAAAGCACTTTCTGGGACTGGACATCTCTCTTGCATCTAAAAGGGTACTGTTAGAATATCATCTTTGCCTATACAGATGATTTTTAATTTATCGCTGCAAGAAGACTATTTTCTGTACCTGTACTTTTCTAAGTGGCTTTGTATTCTGATTTGAAAAATCAAGCAGAAGTATGTGTTACTGAAAAATACCAATAACTTGACATTACAACTTCTCCTCGGAGCACCACAGTTTTGATGGGGATTGTATTCAAAAAGGTCTCTGTCTAGACTGATGAAACAAAGAGCATACTTTGGTGGTAAGAACAAATTATTATGATGGAGAAATTTGCATGCTAGGTCTTATTGTACCTAGTTCATTCCAGGAAATGTTAGTTTCTTGCACGCCAGGCAACTGGAGTCACTTTCTGGATTTTCTGGAGGAAATGGAATTGTTTTTTTTTTTTTTTTTTTTGTCTTGAAAGAGATCACTGAAATGGAATATTTTTAAAAACAAAAATTTCTAGGGTAATAATGAAGGGACCATTTTCTTTGAGGCTTTAATGAACAGATAATTACTGAACAAGTATGTGATGTTCCACCCCAGAAGGGTTCTGTAGGTAAAACTGGTTGTAGATCCATTGTCAAACCTCACATTGGATAACATGGAGGAAGGTTGAATTCTTGATATCAAGATATTAGTAACCAGCTTGACCTTTTCCAGTCTGAGGGGGCACCATCTTTTGTTGAAGTAGTTGTCTAAAGAAATACTTGAATCAGAATTCCTGATTGTGAATCTGGTCACTTTTCTGCCCTGTTTCTAACATTCATTTAATAAATGGGTATTTTCTAAAATAATTGTGAAGACACTGTTACGTGCTCCAGGATGTTAGGTCAAACATGCTAAATAACAATGTAATCACTGATGCAAAATGGTAATTTTTCTTAGAATCCTATTTTTGTAAGCACCTTTCACTCTAACTAAGTTTGGTTGTTTTGTGTTTGTACTGTGCCTTTCTGCATCAATCATAAGATTAAGGGTTTAAAAATGAGGTTCTGTATTCTTTAATGTGTCTTTTGGTTGCCTAACATTTGTTTAGAGGAATTATCTAGATTGAGATTGGCTTTCTGTGAGGCTTTTTAGATGTGAGCAGAAATGTGAATTTAATTTTGAGCTTGGCCCAACATCTAAGATTAAACACACAAGAACCCAGTTGTGCAGTTCTTTCTGGACCTGAACTCTAGCAGAGTCTTTTGTCTTTTAAGTTTCCTGAAATAATTGGAACACAATACCTATTAGTAAGCAGATATAATTTAAGCAAAATACTTTCAGTTTTAACAGATGGGCCTTTCAAAAACAACTGTATGAAACAAGTTTGAGTGTTTTGTTCCTGGAGGGACATTTTATTTAATTACCATAGCTCTTACTTGCCTATTGTGTTTCATTTGTCTCATGACCATATTAATTAGAAGAAAAGATTATCTTCTGTACATGACATTTCAGTTCCCGAATGAACAAGGACATGAGCTTCAGGCAAGTTGCATTAATTTGGTCTGTATAGAAATTAATAACAAGTGTACTTCAAACTTTATAATAAGAAACAATTATTTGAATATTTATGCATTAGAAAAGGCCATTCCTGACCCATGGCCAAGAGATTATTTTGTTGACTTACCCACGTGAAAATATTTTATGTTGACAATCCATTACATGAGTGATCTTTGAAACAGAGCATGCTGTTCTCACAAAGGTTTGATAACAAGTTTGCTTGATTATGACCTGAAAGTCTACTCTTAGTCTGAGAAAGGAAATGTCAAATGTCCATTACTAGAGAAGTTCTAGATATTAGATATATACTTCCTTATGAAAACTCTAAATGCTGGTATGTGAACCATGTAATGATCAAAAGAAAAGTTTAGGAGGAATCTTGATATAATTACTGAGTTTTGATGCCAGGAGAAACTAAATCAAATATAATTCAGTGTATTGCTGCTAAAAATGCTTCTGAAACAATCATTTATAAGGGTGCCCAATCCTGAAGTGAGGATTTAATTTCTTATTACAGTAGAAAGGTACAACACTATAGGGAAGTGTGCTAACGCTTCAACGCTGCCCTTAAAAAGGATGTTCAGTGGAAAAGTTGAAAAACAAATCTGCTTGGAGGTAGAAGAGAAATTTCATCACCCATGCCTAATTTCTAGGAGGTGGACTTTTAAATCTTAGAAGTTTTATTAGGCACTCTTGATAAGTAAAGCATGCTCAGGGCCATAGCTTCAACAAGAAGCCTCAAGTAGTCTATAAAGCCATGTGGACACAAATATTTTTCTTTAAAGATATTGCAGTCTCGTGTTTTTCATTGGAGAAGAAAATCCTTCTCCACTACATCTTTCTTGGAGTGTTTTATGTTTACAGACTGCATACCTTTTAAGATCAAGGGGAACTATAGCTGTCCTTTTGCCTGTGGCTTTCACATTGGCTGAAACTAGGACTAGCTGTGCTGCTCTAAGCTCCACAAGGTTGTTCATTCTTAAGTATTTTACATTTTAAAAATCTTATCTTTAAAGTAGTTCTGAATTGTGCATACAAAAAGCAAATTTGTTTTAGAAATTTCCATATTTTTGATTTTGACAAAGGGAAATTTTTTAGCATCTATGTTTTTGTTTTATTTCCAATATTTCTTTTTCTGCCATTCACTTTAAATGTTTAAGAAATTCAACTAGATTCCTACAATGACAATGTCATTCTCAGAACCACTTCAGAAAATGATGTCATTTTGACTTAGACTTTTCAATTATATTTTCTTTTCTTCCTAGATTTTGCTTTCACCTTATTTTCCTACCAGTTCAGCAATTCAAGTCCTATTTCCAGCTGAACCTAAATGTTTTAGCTTTCAGATGGATTGCAAGGGACCTCCTAGAGTCTCAAAGAGAGAATTAATTGAGGTACAGGGAAAATTATAACTTTTCACACACCTTATCCTTATCTCAAGCTGAAGAAATAATGTCCAAAACCTGATTACAGCAATAATAATTTTTAAGCCCATTTTCCCTTTAATGTTCATTAAAACAATAATTTCTCAAAATAAGACAAGTAATCATCCAAAATATTAAGGATTAGGTTTATTTGGCAATAATGGTTCATTATATGCACTTGATTTTATCTATACAATCAGAAAGAAGGGCATGAAGTTATGGCAGCTCAAACGAGGAAAAAGGGTGATCTGTGGCTTGAAATGTTTCCTGGGCAGCCCACAGGGAAGCCTCAGACATTTGCTTCAGCGCTGATGCCGTATCTGCTTCTGCAACAGTTGCTTGAATTCCATTCATTTTACCTATATGCATTTTGTTATTTTAATTTTTTTTTATTCTAAGTTTCCCAACACTTTTCTTGCAGATAACTAAAATGCTTACAGATCCAGTATAAAAAAAACAATTGTATTGGGTTTTGCACCTAGCCTGCCTGGGTTCCTATTTAATTGTAGAAAATGAAATCAATTGCAGTAGCCATTATGTTGTTAATGAAAGAAAATGCTGTTTAAGGGAACTGGGGTACCCCAGCAAATCTCTTTTTATTCTGCAGCTTTTTTCTTGCTTGTACTTTGTTAATTTTTGACTGCTGCTTATGAAACCAGAAAAGCAGTAAGTCTTTGAAAAGCATGAAATAAATTCTGTTCAGGGAGTGGGTAATTGTTCAAGGTCATCTGTTCGTTGTCTTTGTCTTGATTGTTTGAATTAGTAGCTAATAATGGGGCTGAACCGTGAATGAATTATTATCCATAGGGCATATTTTGGGGAGTGTCAGGAAATATTACAGGGTAATTAAGGTTATCCAATAGCAAGGCTGTGTTACCAGCAGATGTCTAGTAATTACTATGTTTAAAAAGTGCAGGGATTAAACTAAGATTATAGCTTTTATATTGTCTGCCTTTACAAGTCATATTTGGAATTTATTCAGTTTATTCTGCTGCCCTTTTCCTTTTGTTCTGATTCTGTCACTTAAATTCCAACTTAAACACAGGCCTTTCCTGGTGAATTAAAATAAGCATCAGCAGATGGTATGTAGTGCATGTGTATACAAAATAGTAGTGTGGTTATTGAGGACTGTGAAGTTGACTACATTGACAAATACTGCTGCTAATAAGTTCTGATTCCGTTCTCGGGCTTGAACATTAGGCCTCTTACACCTTACTATAGCGCAAACGTGAGGTTTTGGAAATACTTTTCAATAAACAACAGTACTTAATATTATTAGAGAGCTCATTTGTTCATTTAATTTTAATCTGTTGAGTTAGTCATCTTTAGGCAAAACCAAAAGTCCAGAGTTGAAAGTTCTGCTGCTGTTACTGAACCTAAGATGGTTTAGTGCTACCAGAGGCCAGGGAAGGGGAAGCATTTGTTTAGTCCCCGATCCACAAATTTGATTTTAGCAGATGGGCTGAAGGGAGATAATGTAATGGACAAGTATCTGTGGCATCTGGAATGTCTGGATTTAGCACAGATGACTGGCACTGGGCTTGGG
>JANRGW010018336.1:8857-33731 GCA_024733675.1 Psilopsiagon aymara | reverse complement strand
GTCCCTGCCCATGGCAGGGGGGTTAGAACTAGATGATCTTAAGGTCCTTTCCAATCCTAACTATTCTATGATTCTATGATTTATGTTACGCAGTTCAGGGCCTTGTTACCTGTTAGCAGAAGTTCCTTGTAGACTCTTTGAGACTGAAGGAAGAATGAGCACTCTGATTACAACCCAGATCTCCAATTCTAGAGATCAGTCTGTCTTTTAAAGAACACACTGAAAAGTAATTCTTAATATTCAGCAGCTGTGCCGAGTCTTATGCTGGGTAAGACCTTTTCCCCCCATCCAAAGCACCCTACACAAGAAGGGTTAAAATACTTCTGTACATCGACTACTTCTGTAGTCAAATTATATTAAAGGGGAAGCTGTCCAGCTGCAAAGCTGTTTTAACTTCCAATGATCCTGTTTTTCTCACTAATTCATTTCCACGGTATAGTGCACAACAGCACACATGTATTTGAAATCTAAAACACATTACCACACAAAAACATTTTTCTATCATACACAGCTTTTCGTAAACCCAGGACACAGGCTATTACTAAAAAATTACCCTGCCCTAGAGAAGACTTTCCATAGTGTCCCCTTTCTGTCATTTCTTCTCAGTCAAGAACGATTACAGCTCTTCACACTTTCTCAGGCCTGCCTCATTTAAAAATACCTTGCTGCAGAAACTACACATTTGGCCTTAAGACTACAACTCATTCTTGGACCAATTATCCCATAGGTCTGAGTCTTCTGTTGGCTAGGGACAAAAAGGGAAAATAAATATTTTCAGCAAGGTTTAATGAATGTATAGCGAGACTGCACAAGACCAACCAAAGAACCACCACTAAGTCATCACCTCTTTAGGACAATTGAAACGGCAGCAAAGTTGAATGCCCAGGGAAGGAAACCCAGCTTCCTCCATGCCCTCTGCAAGGCCATTTGAGCATTCTCACCACAGGGGAGGCAAAGTGCAGAGAAGGAGCAAGTCTGACTGTAGTGCTATGGAATAATCACCACAACTCAAATGGGCAGACAGAAAATCAACAATTTCAACTTGCACTAAGATCTCTAAGTAAAAGCTGTGCTGAGTTTATCTAATCAGAAAACACAGTAAGGCCAACTTGGCATTTGCAGAAGTTCTTCTTACTTTTGTGTATTCCCCATAGGAAATAGCTTCAATATTGCCAATATTATGATTATCAAACTGCAAATATGTAGAATTTTCAAGCAGCAATTTGCAGTGACCCAATGCTATAAGCAGACCTTGCTCTGCTTTGGCAGCTCATAAGTTTCACGGGTCTTGACTACAAATGAGAGCAAGACACATTTCCACAGTGGCATTAGTGTATCGCCTAGGTGCTACTAATTTCAGCAGGACTGAATCAGACACAGATTTCCACACCTTTGTGGAAACTAGCTGTTTTGGGAGGACACTGGAATAGGGCAGGAAATCTAATGTGCTGTATAGTGCCTGGCACAAGAGGGCCTTCCTTTCTGATGGAAACTGCCAAAAAGAACTAATGACCTCAAAAGCCTACGTAAAAGAGGATTGCATTTCAAGGGCAACGGAAATCTCACTGCTAAAACCACTACAACAGCAGAATATACTTCCACAGAACTCAATCATGCTGGCCAATTTTTCACCAGGAAATTAAATTAAAGCAACAAAATGTGCTTGCAAGCCCACTGTGTTTAGAAATCTCTATGGGTTTTTGAAACAAGTCCTATGGGTAAAGCTGACCGCAGAAACACACAAACATTTAGCATACTTAGGGTTAGAATGGAATTTGAAATTTAAAACCTTACTGATTCCCTTAAGGATGTTGTGAGAAGCAGAATTACCTTGTGGACAGCACACAGGGTGAGGAGTCAGGGGGCTGTCTTCCTGATTCTGCTAAAGATTTACTGTGAGACTGCAAATAAAACAGTCTGCCTTTAAGGGCTCAGGCTTGTGAAGAAAAGCAAACATGCTGACACACCATGACAAATTAGTGAAGGTAGAATTCAGCTTTCAGATTAAGACCTCCTGACATAGAAGTGTTCAGGCTCCTATTACAGCTGGTGCAGATCTAGTCAGTACAACAAATAAAGAGAACACCCAAAGAATAATTTGGCTCACTATAAAATAGAGGCAAGTGCTCAATCAGCTGAGCTGTTGCTGAGCTCCCTGCACTATAACTTAGTGATCTGTGTGTAAACATGGAGACTTGGGGTCTTTCTTCTGAGTTGATTCCCATCCCACCTGACAGCCAGACATCTCCAACAGTCTCACACACAGCAGCTACAAGGTAAAACACATCAGTTTAAACCTCTTCCAGTTTAACGTTTCTCTCACAGAGATCACTGCTTCCTGTTGGCAGGAGCCAAGTCAGACTGGTTAAGGTCAAAC
Source organism: Psilopsiagon aymara (assembly GCA_024733675.1). NCBI lineage: Eukaryota > Metazoa > Chordata > Aves > Psittaciformes > Psittacidae > Psilopsiagon > Psilopsiagon aymara. The sequence continues at coordinate 31,354 of JANRGW010018336.1, read as the reverse complement.
TACCTGCAGTGACTTCTTAAAACTTCGAGCAGTCTCTGTACGGATTTGGTAGTGCTCATCTGGCACTTTTTACTGGTAAAGTGGCGGCAACTTTCAGCAGCAGTTTGAGGCAGCTACCTCCAAATGGCAGAGAGACACCTGAAAAGAACATCTGTCCACAGCCTGTACACTCAGTTTCTCCAGATGTAAAAATTTAGATAATTAATGCACATGAATGTTTCCAAGAGCTTTGAAATCCACAGATGAAAGGTGCATGAAGAAGTACTTTTATCCTCATTTTTACTTCAACAAAAGAGTTACTTGCACATACAATGCAATATAATATTTATAATATAATTCCCTTTGATGTAAATCCTTTATTTGTCGATACTATAAAGACAGCCAGTCCAGAAGCCATAGCATGACAAGGAGGGAAGAGAGTGCCATGCAGTCAAAACAAGGGACATTACCTAAGGCACACACGTTGTTACATTAGAAAAAACAGTTGTTGTCAGCCCCTCTCTTTTTGTTGCAAAAAGCACGGCTTTTTGTGTACCCTCCATGTTTGATAGGGATGATGCTGCCATACCTTTCCTGAGGAAAATTATTGTAACAAAACACTTTTCTCAGTTTTCCTCATATTTTCTCGACCTTAAAACCTGATTTTAAAAATTGTAAAAAGCCTTGACAAGAGGTATCTTGACAAGCTTTCAGGAAGCCTTCCTGCTAGCAATACTGCCAAGGAATTCTGTTGTGTAAACACTATTTACGCTACGTAAAACACTTCTTCTTGTGAAATTCCCATTTACTGAATTCTAAGAAGCCTCTTTTAAGATCCAGAGATTTAATAACATTCGGCTCCAAGGCTGGCAAGGTTTCAATGCCAGGCAGCCTGATTATTCTTTCCATGATTATTGGGAATATCTGCTTCAACAGCAATAGCAAAAATATACAGCCAGTCTCTTAATCTCAGATCACACTCTGCTTCTTCCCATATGTGCCCTTATCCAGCTGCAAACTCTTCAAGCTTTGCCTCTAACCACTTAATTATATTGTTATGTGCTGTCAGTAATAAAGCCTGTAGCAACTAGGAAATGAACATACTGGCAAAGCCTTAGGTAAACTGAATTGAAGATTTAGAAATAAAAAAAACAGTGGATATTGTTCAGATTACATTATTCACTTTCTTACACAATTCAATTAAATAGAAAACTTTGCCTTTTATTTTTTACTTACCAGATGGCACCTTATCGTTTATATTCTATGATGCTTTATTGGTAAGTCTGTGGGATCTGGACTAGCACCACATACATGAAATATCAAAAACATCTGAATATGCAAATGTTCAGATTCTAAACAGGTCCCTTTCAGGTGGCGTAAAGCTTAGTTTAAAATATTAGTAAATCTAACCTTACCAGCTTGAGACACAAACAGATTTTTCTTTTCCCCCATTACAAACAGGAAATGGAAACAGGCGTAAAGGTTAAATTCTTACCTTCTTGCACCAACATTACATTTCACAGCTATGACAGGTGCAAGACTGTACCTTCACTAAATGCCATTATCCTGTCTCAGGCTAGAGCAGTCAGAAAGATTCCTCCAGGACAATAACAGGTAAGAGAGAACTGCTGCAAGCAACATCTATGGACCAAGAGAGATGAAACAGAACAACAACAGGGAAGGGAAAGGAAAAACAGAAAGGAAACAAAGCAGAAAGACAGAGGGAAGAGAAAGTTAAAACCAAACAAACATTGAGAGGTGAGACAGGAGCAGAGAAGCAAGGCACAGTGGAGAAAGGAGAGACAGATAAAACCTTCACTAATGGAAGCAGCGCTTCCTAGTAGACATTAATTTAACAGTTACTTTAATGGTTGATACTAGCTGTATGTCAACTTGATTGATGCATTGTCACTTTGATAGTTAAGGTTATTGGTGGAGCTGCAGAATTGATGTATTATTACTTTAATTCTTCATTTGGGGACTTTATTAGGGCATATGGGAATTTAAATTGAGTATCTAAAGAACCGAAATTGATTCACTGGAATCTGATCCCAGCACAGACACACAGGTGCCTAGCACAAAAAGAAAAGGCCTGTGTGAAGGTATTTCAGAGGTTTCAAATATGGAGACTGGTCTGCACTTTCAGTACCTTTCTATACTGACAGAGCCATTCATTAGCCATGCACCTATTGGGGACCCTTATAGAATGACCATTAAGTTATTACATATGTCCAGCTACCGCGTTATTACTTGCAGGCTCCCCTCCTTCCTTCTGCCAATGCACAGCCTGCCTTAGGCTGAAAGTCCTGCAGGGCAAGGACAATGCCTATAAAATAACCAGGATATAGTGGAATAAATCAAACCAAATGTTTTAATGAAATGTGATCTTTCCCACTGGAAATCTGCAATTAGGTTTTCAAAATGTAATCCATGTAACCTTTTCCCAAGCTTTCAACCTTATTTGTATGATGATATGGAAAAAGAGTCTTACAGTTGAAACATTTCTCCACAGCTGCCAAAGAGTCAAATTCCATACATGTTCTTGGACAATCCAACTCCCTAGATGAAAAACTTGACTGAGGCTGTAATGCACCAAAACCACGGTAGCTTTGCCGTAACTTCAAGGGAGTTCTTTACACAACGAAAGAATCTTAACACTGCTCTCTCACAAATGCACAACACAGAAGCGACTGTTCTTGAAAGACTTTCTTGTCCCATGCCAATAGTGCAACCCTTGCCCTTCTATGTCAGATATGTCCCTCCTCTATGCATCAGATCTTTTCCCCCATGCACTAGATTTTTTTCTGTACACAGTTTTCTGTCTGCTGATCCTCATTACTCGTGTTTTAAAAAAATTAAAATAAGTGGTGTTAGAGAATTTAAAAAGAGCAATCATTTGGCTAATTCATCTTTAAAAGGTTTCCCACCTAACTTGATTCAGATGTGATTTGCCTGCAAGGCAGCTCTAATAGGAAACAGCAAGTATGATTTTGTAAAGTAGGTGCTAGTAGGGAAGAACCTAGTGCAGACCCCAGACCACCTCATATTGCAAAAAAACTGGAACTGAAGTCTGGACCAGGCTCACTATTTATTTACTTGTTTGGGAGGAGGCAGAGGCCAGGAATGCCCTATGTTCTGCCTGCTTTAAAACAAGCATCACAAAGAAGGGGAAGGATCTGTGCGATTTTGTTGTTGTTGTTACACTTGCTAAAAATAAAATAAAAATTCTGCTGAGCTTGCCATTTGTTTCAGCTCATTAAATGAATCAGAAACCTTCTACTGGGGTTGGGAGGACAGGACGAAAGATTTTCATTTGTGAGAAAAACTTCCCACACACACTTTTGATCCAGTCCTAACAGAGTTAACAGGGTGCATTTGGGGAAATAAAAGACATATTTAGTCAGCTTTTTAATGCTTGCAGGTTGATGTTTTCCAGCTGGTTCAAACTCTTTACTTTTCTCTTTTTCTGTAATATGCTCGCTTCTACTGTTCTCTTTTTCCTGCTGGATCGAAACTGGGAATTTGGAATACTCCTCCTTTATTGGACATCCAACCAAAGATTCGCACATGTGGTATTTGAATAACTGGGCAGTACATCCCCTAAGCGTGTTCAGTCATGCAGAATTAAATACCACTTTCCCTCTGGAAAGCACATATCGGATTTCTGACCTGGTAGTAGCAAGCTAAAAATCTGACAGGGGATGAGAAGAAAACAGACTTACCAGATTCTTTAGAAGCCAGTATGCTTCTTTCTATATCCCTGCCTCTAGACAGACTGAAAAACTGAAACATTTAGTCTCAGTACTCAAAAGTTTCTTAGGGATATAATCCTCAGATCAGTTTGTATGCCTCAGTCTGCGAAAAGCTTGGATGAAGACTTTGCCAAAATTAAGAGTCTTCTGGGTTTTAGTACGAATGTAATTTTTAGGAAGATCTTGTAACAAACAGTCTTACTGTGCTGATGCTGTGAATTAATTTCTGCTTCAAATCAATATTAAATCACATCCAAGTAACAAGAATTGCTGAATTTGTCCAGGCCCTGTTGAGCTATTCCATACCATCTCATTCATACAATAGGTATTTCCTTGAGTTGGGAATAAACTCTAAAGTTGTCTTCTGCACCTTCAGCGCTTGTATTACAGTAGTCATCACCGTAAGGTTTAAAACCTAAAGCTGTTCCTATCAGCTTGAGGTCCCTGTGCAGCCGCTGAAGAGTAGGGCCACAGAAGCTCACTGAGAAGCAACACAGGCTTAAACACAGGAATCACCTTCTGGATGTTCATACGTAACACTTATTTGGGCCCATAGAAATCTTTAAACACAGGCCTTCATTCTGCACCTCGGTGTGTATTCCTTTTTCTACAGTGCACGTACAAAGGCAACACTTGATCCAAAAAGTAAATACTCCCTTATCTTCAGTGATCACTTTTCTTCAGTGATTACCTGATTTACCTGAAGCTTTTTCTTAAACGGATTTCTTTTTTATTTTAAATAAAGGCCCATATGTTATTTTACAATGATAGCTCACATTCAAAAAAATACAGTTTCACAGGCCAAGATGTTTTTCCTTATTGCTGAATAACCTTTTTTTGGTACTAAAACATATTTAAATACTGCTGGAAAATTAGACCAATTGAAAGTGCCTACTCACCAGAAATCAAAGGCATTGCCTCACAGGGCTAAGTATATGCTAAGTAGCTTCTGTGTACCAGAAATCTTCTACGTCACCAACTGTGTGCCATCAGCAATGTTGGCAGAATAGCAGTTAGGCTTGTATTTTTATCCAAAAACATTTTAGCAGCTTTGACAATTTGTTTTTCATTGCTGTATATTTACTCAAGCAGTACTTACCATCTTCAAATATTGCTCCTATCTGAAATGATAATTCAGAGCTATGTTCTGCTTCGCATGGATAAACTGCTCTTGCTTTTCGGTGGGCAACACTGAAAAATGGAATTATGAATTATAGCCATTTTTTTCTATTATGAAGACACTCTCAACCATTCTCCCTCCATTCGCATTTAGAGATGACTAAAACTTTAAACACAATTTCACATGCATCATTACAGGCTTATAATTCATACACACAAATGCCACAGCTGAAGCTTCACAGCTTACTGTTGGCATTTCTGAATTTCATACTTCCAACTTTATGCAAACTTATTTTTATGATAATTAAACTCAAGCTTCAATTACAGTTAAAACTTTGCCAAGTGCTAATCAGCAATGAAATCAATAGCAGACCAAGCATACTTTACTTAATTTATAGACTAATCATCATTATATCTTCTGAAATGTTTTTTTCATGAATCTTGCATTTCCTATCACCGAACAGAATTCGCTGTTTGTCTTCATTTTTCTTTGAAACCAGGGCACAATACAACCTGAAGATGCTATCTTGTCCTAAACATAGTAAGTTCTCTAAAAATTTCATGCAGTCTTCTAGAGGTGGTCTCAGGATGCTCAGTTATAAGCTATCAATATGAATTTGTCCAAAGTACCCATTTCTCCAAGTTCCAAAACCAGAGATCTTGGAATATGTAAGTATTTTTGATGAATCTTTCTTAATCACGCTTTTGTGAATTGACAGTTTGTTGCTGCCCAGCAATGCTTTGTTTAGACACAGCACCCACCCCACTAAATCATCTTTTGTTGAGACCAGTCAACGGCAAATACACATAAAGCATTGGGAAAGATACTTTCTGCCCCAAAGAGCTTGCAGTCAAACAGACAATGCAGTTCTGGTGCAAAATGTGACCAGCAGAGAGAAACAGAATTTTGTTACCAAGTCTTGTAAAGAATTTATGAATATATCCAACTACTTTGATTAGAAAATCAAGTATCATAAAACTTGAAGGAAAAAGCTAAGGTGGTGAAGAAATTAAAAGGAAAAAGTGACAATACGTCAAAAACTGAAAAAAGAGAATTAAGCAGAAACAGGATGGAAGGAAAGCAGGCCTGAAGAGTGAAAGAGAAGAATGAGACCACAGAAAATGGTAAAGACATGGGAAAGCCTGTCAGAGGCAAGAAGGCTAGGCTGGGAAACTTAAATTTGACATGAGTGACATTGTTTTAGTGTGAAGTGTCCCTACCTATGGCAGGGGGGTAGAACTAGATGATCTTAAGGTCCTTTCCACCCCTAACTATTCTATGAGTGGCAACAGCAGAGAGAGAGAGACTGTGTTTTAGAAGACACTATAAGAGAATCACTGCAGCAGAGAGACACTATGAACTGACCATCCAAATCAAAGTCTGTTTGTATTAACCAACAAGCCACTGGCTAAATCTGGGTGCCTTCTACATGGAAGTGGTTCAAAGGAAAAATAAGACAAAGTAGACAGTTATTTTATTCTACCAAAATTGCTAAGGTTTCATTTTTTTTTTTAATTGGAGATAATAATTCACATATTACAGAAGACACGAATTAGTTTTAAAGATACAGCAAAAAAAAGGCAAATAAATAACCAGGAAAAGTTGAAGTGCACATCATACCTTTCCACTGCTTTGTCACTCCCAGTGGCAGGGTTAGGGAAGAAGAAAGCAGATGGTGAAGTATTTGTGGCAGCTGGGTTAGCAGACGGAGTATTCATCCATGATACCATCGATGGGCGGCTTTGACCAGGACTAAGAGGAAATAGAGTCAAGGCAGAATTAACAAGGTGGATAAAATTTTTTTCATACCAAAATGTTTGAATCTTTATAACTAAATAACCAGTTATATCCTGAAATTCAAACCCAATAATGTAGAACTGATTTTGCAGACATGGTCATCATAGGATTCTGCCTTTCTTCCCTGGCAGTATTTCTCCTACATGCCCTACATCCTAAACTAAGCTGAATTACCTGAAATATATGACATAACCAATAAAAAATAAAATTCCACATTCCTTATCTAACAGAGACAGATACAATGAAACTGCATATAGCAGGCTATTATTTGAGCTGCCACTTTGCCTTCACAAGTTTTGACGAATCTATTTAAAAGTCTTCTCAGTGCAGTGCTGTACAAAAGCAAGTGTGACTGGAAAGATTTCAAAGGAGGCTGCAGCTATTATGACATTGGGATCACAATGCTGTCTCTGGACTGAGATCTCAGTCACATACCTGTGTAGCTACTGCCTCAGTAACTGTCCTCATGAACACACTGTTCAAATAGGTATTAACGGCTGAACACATAGCTGTCACACAAGGAAAAGAAACAGCAGCCAAAGTTGAAACTTGTATGAGTCATTGAAGAACATACAAAGTCCTTCACAACATAAAATATGTTCCTAATTTTACACCTTAAAGAACTAAAGCATTCCAGCACTAGAAGGCTTGCTTTCACTGCAAAGACAAAATAACAAATAATCCAGACATTTAATGCCACTAGCTCTTTGGATCAAAGAGCTGGACTTCAAGCACTTTCTACGCAGAAATAGAATTAAAACCCTTTGCACACAACTTTGACACAGGAATCATCAGTAAGCAATGCAGACTTCACAATACAGCATTTATCAATTTGTTTTATTCCAAGATTAAACTCTAAGCATAAACCTACAAAGTACCACCAAAAACTAGGAATCTTCTCAAAAAGGTATCTGTGGGAGTGTAAACGCACATCTAATGAAGGTGGATTGACCACAAGCACTGAGGTGATCAACAATCACCCCAGTTATAATTGTAAATGAATTAAAAAAAGCAGGGAACCTGGTTTATACGGTTGATTTTAATCTTCTTGTGGAGTAGGGTATTTAGTTTCTAGAGGATAGGATCATTATTGTGGATCTGTATAACATAGTTTACAACCAAATTTAACTTCTACAAACTGATTTTCCTAGCCAATCTATCTCATAGTGTCTGCTTAACTACGTAAAATTGCTAGAATGACTTATTTTGAGTAGTAATTCTTAAATTTAGTACATTATAAAATGGTGAATGGCACATTCCGTATTTAACAAGACAATAGTTTTTCCTTTGGATCTGTGTCAGGCAGCATCTGGATGAAAACTGGAATTCACAGCGTATGAAAAAAGCATTTTACAGATAATTCCACTAATAAAAATTAAACCTAAATGTGCTGTAATCATAACCAGAAGGGTTTATCAAAATATGATCTGCTTTTAAAACTAACAGATTTACCAAGCAAAGGAAGGAATCGTAAGGGGTGAACTGAATGAAAAGCCAGATTGTGCTGACCAAAAACGTATTTTTTGCTTAATTTTGGGAATAAGACATCTAGTTTGCTTCACCACTTCTGAATCTTCCACTACACAGTTATTTACATGATCTAATAATGACATACTCTTGAAGACTAGCATCTACACAATTTGGGGGTTTACTTTTACTTGAATTTGTCCTCTTCCTCCCATTGTTATCTAATCATTGAAGATTTTTCCTCAGGTAAAACAAAAACCTTCAGCTAAAAGTGAGTTCACTCAGAGAAGAAAAGCAAAAAGTGAACACCAGCATTTGTATTATTTTCTCTACATACTAAGGATAAAAAGCACTCAATGGTAATGGAAGTTTACCAAGCTTGCTAGAAAGTAAATTATTTCTCCCTCATTCTGCGCATAACATACATATGAAGAATTAATTTCAAGGTGAACCCAAGACAAAAGGTTTTCAGCAGCAAATTAAAAAAGTATTCCACTTGCAGATACTAAACTATTATAATTAAAGGAATTCTGACATTTAAAGAAAAAAAATAAAACAAAAACATTTTCTTTGTGCTCTTATTTGTTTAAATCAATTCCAACATTAAGACTGGTGCCAGGCTCAATTCTGAAAGCTGTAAAACAAAAGAAGAAAAAAAAAAAGAAAATAATATTCCAAGTATATTGCCAGGATAATATTAAAATGCCTCTAATTCAAACTAATCACGATTCAAGGATATTCTACCAAGTGGTCTCCCTTAGCGTATAGTTCAGATGTGTGTTGCTTGGTTTTCAACAAGAGAATAATAAAAATCTTCTATTTATTAAATATTTCATTGGAACATGCATCATATTAATCTATGCAACTTACTTGATTAGCTCTAGAACAACACACATACCACCTGCATGTAAGACACAGGAATAATGATTTCAAACTAATACTCAGAACAGGTAAGATACAAAAGATACCCTTCAAGCCAGGAAAACAATGGCCATTAGTAACAATACTTGGAATAAATACCACATATATTCTTGATGAGACTTGGAAAGAGGGAAAGAGCAAAAGAAGGAAGGTGTGCAAATAGAGCAGAATATGAAATAAAATGCTCAAATCCATGTCATGGCATGTTTATTTCTCAAGTTACAGACACTCCACAAGAAGGGTAATCTATCAGGGAGTGAGACTACACTGTCCTTTACCAGGAAGCATTATATAAAAGCTTGTAAAAACTGGCAGGTTGTCTATGAATACTGAGCCACTCCAACAGTTGTAGTGGAAAAACACTCAAGAAGTGCAGGTACGCAGAGCCTTGGGCTGTTCCCTCCCCCCACTTTTTGATGAATTCCCTTAATACATCCCAGCTGTAGCAAAAGCACTGCAGCAGGACTCCTGAATGCGCCTGTCACCTTCAGATCCTGGTTACTGAGCGAGAGATCAGGCTTTAGGATCCAGCAGGGAGAAAAAAAAAAGGAAAAACAAAAAACAAAACATTTTTCAATAATAATTGTTTCACAATGTTAAGAAGAAAAATTAATAGCTTTAAGTATTAATCACATTCTAGGATTTCAGGTTTGTTTTGGTTTTAATTTACTATACTTAGCTATCTCAGGAACCACTTAATTTTATTATGGAAACAGAAGGTTTTACTCCATAGGAAAAATCATTTCCAGTGTTGGGGCGTGTAAGCAACTGCTGGATTTTCTTTTTCTCTTGAAAAAATTCCTGTGACAGCAAAGTTCCCTTGCTATAAAGCTTTGCATGCCTTGTTTATCAAGATGGTATTAGAAAGTATTGCATATCTTATCATATAGCATCTCAACTTTAAGAAGGCATGTTGAAGAAATCCTTTCTCCTAAGGGCTGAACTGAAGGCGATGTATTTCCTGCAGGGAGTAGTAGAATGTCTGACATGACTGTCTTTGAGAAAAAAAATGGAATTGTCTGGCATAGTAACACTGGGAAAAGGGAGGAGGGGGAAATGGCCTTACTGAAAATAAGCTCGAGATTTTGTACTGATATTCAGAAACAAACTCCTGAAAACAAGATTTTATTGGATGTTTATCTGGCTGGTTCCTAAGGTAACACAGCTAAAGAGCAGCCTCTTATCTTGAGAGCAAGAAAGAGACTCTGTGAAAAGAATCTACAATGCAACTCTTGAGAAAAAAAGGACTGTTTCATAGATGAGGTTGGCAGCCCCATGGCTGTCGTATCACAGTGTTTGGCTGACAAACCTCAATGAAAGTGTTCTTGAAAGGTTTCGTTGTAAGACGACACAATATTTCAAAAGGTGTCAGCTAGTTCTGTTTCAATATGCAACCCAATGCTCTCCCCCCACCAGACAATGATAGTCCTTCATGGCCTGGTGAGGCTGGGGAGCAGAAAAACACACGGACAAAATTCTAGAAATCGTCACAGTTGCAGAAAAGCTGGAGACAAAACAGAAGAGCAGAATTCCCTCATCCTGTTCTCTCTGAAAAGAAACTCCATCCCCAAAATTTAAAGCATGTAACATGCACATAACATTCCTAAAGCCTCCTTTATATAGAACACATCAGTCAGCACTGAAGCAGGGGGTTTGTTAAATTTGGATTGTGAAGTCTCAGTGAAGCAGCTAACACATTAGCGAAATGATCTTTTACTCCAGTCTGGTAAATCTGAAGCTAACATCTACAGCAGCTTTCCTAGGTTAAAGCATTTTCAAATGATAATTCAGACAAAACAAAAATGAAGTATGTGTGATCGTATGCTTTATAGCATACTGCTATTCCTTTTAGAAAGAAAATGAGGGGGCTGTGTTCCCTGGAATCATGTAAAGAAAAGAAAAAAGACAAGAAACTTTATCTCATCACAGTGGTTGCATACCCATCTCTTCCTGCTCTGAGCACACACACCGCTTACCCTGTGCTCACACAGCAGTATTGCTGTCAAGCCCAGCTGCCTGGCCCACTGGAAGACAAGGATATAGCAAGGTCTATTTTGTATGAACCACATGACTAAGTTATATTATGCCTGTTTCAAAGGAGCTGCAAAATGAGGGCTATTGCTCTGCTTGCATAACAAAAGGGTACAAAAAGAAGTGCCTGCTCCACTAAACCCACTCTCAGACTGCTGAGTCACTGAAGAGGTGGCAGCTGAAACAAAAACAAGCTGCAAAATAAGCACAGTGACCGAACAGCTGTTAAAGCATCTTCTTTCAATAAAATAAGATGATGACATTAGACATTATAAAAAGCTTCCAAGACACTGAAACTGGAGTCACTCATTTATGTAAAACTGCAAATTTACACCACTGCCAGAAAGTACAAAAATAAACTCTTCCAATTTTAAGGAGACTATAGATGCAGTCTATTGATGTAGATACAACAAGGCTGATGGGAATTCATTCAGCAGTCAAACAAAATTAGTAACTAACTTCATGGCTCGTGTTATGTGCAGAACACCACTATTTCTGCCCTCCCTTGCCATGTGATGGCTCTGTCAACGTTAGTTTGCCCACTGGGAATTTGAACAGCTTGAGATTTCACAAAGAACAAGTAGCTTCTTCCCAGCCTGGTCACACAAAGACCCTGAAGGCACTGGGGAAGCTGTGCAGCACAGCTCTCATCACTATTTTGAAAGCCTCTGTGGAAATGAAAAACCCCAAAATGATGCCCATAGCGTAGCACATGTACACCATTGAGCTGGGTAAGAGAAGATTTTAGTGTCAGAAGAAACAATAAAGAAGAACTGCAAAATAAAGAAAGACTAGATTATTTCCTCTGCCACTGGTCCCTTACATATTCTTGAAAAGCCACTTACATTGGTGCTTCTATTTCTCCTCTGGGTTTTAAGTACCTTCAGTATTTGGACTGCAGCAGCATGCAAGATAAGTTTCAGTTTGAAAACTAAAAATCTTACTATTCTGAGCCCATAAATGTAACTGCTCTAACAAACCAGGCACCCCCACTCACATACATGTTCAGTGAAGAGGTTTGAGGGACAGGATGCTTTCCACCCCCTTCAGCTGCAAAGTCCCAAAGGCTTAGAGATAGAAAGAGGAAAAGTAAACAGATACTCAGATAGTATCACATTGAAAAAGGCTACCCGACATCCTGCACCATGACTCCAGCCAGAACAACCACCAGAAGTCACCATGGTCCAGCCCCTAGGAAACAGTTCTGGGTTCTGAATGGTTCTGGTCCACTGGGAAGTCAGTGATGATACTGATGAACCCACCATCCTGATTAGTGAAGGTCAAGATAAGAGAAACTACTCCTTACTCTGAAATTCTGGAATTATTGCAGGTAGGCGGAGAGCTTGTGATAATTCAATATTCTCAAAACCAGTATTAAGCACAACCTCCTTCCCCTCCAAGACACTAGGAAGTAGCTGCCTTATGACCCCTTCTGCTAGGATAAGAGGAAATAGGCTCTACGGCTTGTCAAAGCAGCACCTCAGGAAAAATATAGAACATTTAGTGATGTGAGCATGCAGACAGGTACAAAACCAGACATGGGAGCAAGAGAGTCCTATAACTAACCTGGATGTAAAAAGGTAAGTCAGAAGAGTCATAGGAGATGCAGAAATTAGGAGGAAGAGATGGAAACAGGATAAGCCCAAGGCTTACACAGATCAAGAGAGAATCAAAATGCATTGGAAACTGAGTGGGCACAGGCCATACAACCAAAACAGAATTAAGTCATATTTTTTCTGAAGAAAATCTGTTGCAGGGCATGAAACTTCAGATGAATTCTAATACCAGGTCTTAAGGTTTAAGACACTGTATGCTTCTATCTCTCAAAGAAGAGACATTAGATACCATAATTACCTTTTTTTGCCGTAGAGTGGGTTAGTTATAAATATTAAAAAGCCAAAAACTATGCTCAAAAGTAGTAATTCCTAATGCATAAAAAAACAGATTTGGGGAAAAAAAGTATTTTAATATTACCTAAACACTATAAAACAGGCTGAAGTTTGAAAACAATTTTCATATAAATAACCAAAGCCACAAGGTAAATTCTATAATCAAACCACAACAGCTGCAAAAATGTCCCCCTTGCCCTTTTCTGAATGAATGATATCACTTCATGTCTGATATTGCATCTTTTGCACTATCACCTACTTTGCTACAAGAAGACATCAATGAAAAAAATCTGTTGTCTTTACAGGCTTACACTTTACCTGTATTTGTTTAGATGTATTTATTAGACACAGATGTATATACGTAGATTAGCTGTTGCTGTACCTATATGTTGTTTGCATGTGTAAAGCCATAATACAATAGGGTGAAAGTCAAACCATGTTATCACTGGCTTTCAACTGCATTTAAAAGGGAAGATCAACTATTGCTCCACAGTTCAGTTGTCCTTTGAAAGCTATCCACAATCCTTTTTAATATGTACCTCCAAAACCAAGACCATCACTATTATTAAAACAGCTTGGGGACTAGCTTAGGAAAGCTAGTCAGCTTCTTAGTATCTGAAATCCTGAACTCCTCTTTGGAAACTGAACTTTGTATGACACAGGAATAAAAATCTGACTGATTAAGGTGTGTATTTTTCATTGCCAATCAGGAGGGCAGAAAGTAATGCCAGGGTTGCATTCTCCAGCAAAAGCTATCCAACCTCTTGCAAAAGAGATGTGGCAGATTTATTTACCTTTCAGACAAATGCAATAGGAAAACCAGAAATTGTGTAGGACAGAGAAATTAAGCCAGTTCAAAAATTTCACTACATTATACGCCTCACACTAACATTCTGTGTGGACTCTTCCATGCCGTGATGTGATACTGCAATGTATTTCACAAACAGTGGCATAACTCTCTCTGTGGCTCAGCTATGAGCTAGTTACAGAGAACTAATTAAGCAGGTCTACACTATTCACCCGAAAAAGTGTTAGAAACAAATACCACCACTCCACAAAACCACAAACTGGGGAAGTGAGAAAGAGGATCAAGTAGCAATATCAATACCTTAAGCAAAAATTGCCAGGCAATTTGCATATCACTATAAAGCTCAAACTGCATTAACTGCATTCTTACTCAAAGGCTGAAGCTTTATTTTAAAGAAGCCACAGCTCTATTCATGCTAGGAGAGTACGGTGTCTTACACACTATAAACTCACACTACAGCTTACTGAGCATCCATTTTGCTTTACTGGCAAATCCGAAGTAATTCCCAAATTTTTATTCTTGTCAAGCCCTATCCTCTCCAACTGCCTTATTAGTTATTTTTTTTTTATTTCCTCCATAAAATTTAGGAATAAATTCAAATTTCTGTCTTACTACTACTACTATTGGCTACTGGCCACAATATGCTTGTATTTTTATCCTCCCTTCACTCTTGGAACAATATCTATGTCAACTTATTTTATTTCCTGAATGTCCAGCATGGTGGTTTTCTTTATTCACCCTTCTCCTTTCCACTCTGTGCCTTCCCCTCATCTATTGTCAGCATATTCCTGTTTTTTTCTGGTGGCACCTTTTTATACATAGTTTTCCTTACGAACACCACCAACTGACTGCCTGTTGCCACAGAATCTGCAGAGAGCAGCAACCTGCAGAAGCTTCCAGAACAGAAGAAAGTGCATAAATATTACTAGGAAAAATAGAGAAAAGAAGAAAACACAAATTCATCTGCCATAAGAGACTGGCAATAACCCTTCCTCAGACCAACTACAGTTTGAAGCAGCTCTGAAGGAAGGAGCAAAGAGTGAATTGTGGGATCTAAACCTCCCAGGTAATTGGCAATTATGGGGTAGACAACAATCTGGGGGAAACTGATGGATAAAAGTCGGTTGGAAGTTCACTTGGTTAGGGTTTTTTATTTTAATCTAAGACAGAATATTATGGACAACCCACAAAATAGATCTATTCACAACATGGGAAATATCACTGTATTAGTACATTCTACTTTAGAAACTTTAAAATGGCAAATTCCAGAAATAGGAAATATTGCCTACTGTCCAGTGTCTTGAATAGCAGAAGGATACAGATCAAAAAAACTACTAAAGAATGCCTATACAGACAGTTGCATTTCATCTGGAAGACACAGGCTGCTTTCAGAACACCAGGTATGATGACAATCTGAATTAGAAGAAATGCTCAAGGAGGGAAATAATGAGCATTTTGAGAATGTACCACTGGTGAAACTATACCAGCATCAGTTCCAAAACAGTCTGAAGCATCCTCTCCTTACAGACACAGTAACCACCTGCAGCCCTGTCAGAGCAAAGTGGACTTTGCTAGTGGCTCCAGTGGAACCTGAGGAAGGTAGATGGTCATATATTGTTAATTCTGTAGCTTGAGGGCAAGTGTGTACAGACACTTGAAGCAGAGCAGAAAAACAATCAAAATCCTTTGGTTAACATTAAAATGAGATTTCCATTGCTGCTCTGCTTTAAAGGGGAAAAAATACCTATACCAATAGAGAGCACTACAAGGGAGGAATTACAGCTCACTACTGTAATTATCTGTTCGTCTAAGATTTATTTCTGCTAAGCATCCTTAGATAGAAGGTATTTTCAAACAGTGTATGTTTATGACACTGCTCCATCAAGCAGGAAAGGTAATTTGCCCATCCTGGGCTATTTGAAGTTTAAATCCTGTGTCTACACAAACTACTTTGTAACTTTGTGATTGACAGAGGGAAAAGAGCTCTCTCTGTTCTACTGTAGAGCGTACGCAAAAATAAAATGTGTTTGGTTTTAGTATTTGGCTCTTGATAGGGGTGCGAAGTAAAAACACCTTTAGGAAAGAGGTTGAAAGAAGTTTAGGTGCAAAATAACAGCAAACTTGCATTTCCACTGAAAGCCACCCCTTGTTATGGGCAGTAAGAGGTAACCATTGCCCAACTCTCTACTCACCCCTACAGCATACATGACAACACAAGGCATATGTCTGATTCGCCCAGAGCTTTCAAAGAAAATCTGGCATCAGGCAGACACACATAGACATGAAAACCAACAGCTTAGCGGGGCTTCAAAATGGCACATATGTGAAACATCACCTTCCAGTTACACTGTATGCATAGAATGTCTTTAAATCCTGACATGACAATTGAACAGTCAGAACTTTGTAAGACTTTTCAAGTCAGTGATACACGCCTTGTTCTCTTAGCTTCTTTCACCACTCTGGCCATGTAGTCTCCTCCTAGTACCAGCTTGGAGGTGAGGATGCTCCTCTCACCATACTGGAAACTGTAGCTCCTTTTGTTTTCATAGGTGGGACAAGGAAAAGGCATGCATCACAAAAAAACACTCTGCAGGAAAAGTCATGGTGACAACAGCTATCATTCAGGAAAAAACAAGGTTTTCCTTTCTTGAAAACAAATAGCACAGAAAGTATTCTTGCTATCCACCACATGTCCTTGTTTGAAGCAAACTTCTGATATATATAACAGCCTTGAATAACTGATATATCTTGACCCAGAATGCATCCATCCCCCAGGAAAGAACACAAGCAACTCTTCTACCACAAAGAAGTCATTATGAACTTGTTGACTACATAACTCCACAGAGATCGATCTCGTACAAGTAACACCCATGTGTTAGAAACATCAGCAGAATCTAGTGAAACTGGATCCTTTCGGATCTCCATCTCTCCTAGGTTCAGGGTGGCATTTACTGTAGCTCAGTGAAGACCTGCAATACCATTTTAGAGAAGATACTGACACTGAGAATTAGTTTTGTTCAAATTTGGCACAAAACGCAAAACATTTTGAAACCCTGCACAAACAAATATCTCTGCTATTAATATAGTGGGGCTGGTTTGGGTTTTGGTTTGGTTTGTGTTTTTCTTTTTTTGTCAAGGCAAGGCCCTCTGAGTCATCAGAACTAGAAGGGAAGAGAGACAATTTGGGGTGGGAAATAGAGAAAAGAAAGAACACACCATTCACAGACTACCCTGTCACTGATCAGGCTTGTTACAGAGGTACCACTTAAGCAAACTTCACAGGTAGGTGAAAGAAACTGCTTTTGACAAATCCAGATGCACATACCAGGCACCTTTTTTTCCCCTTCCAAGCAGAACTGTTTAAGCAGTTTCCAACTGAGCAACAAACCTCAAGCCACCAGTTTCCAAAACAGCAGTACCGTATAATTTTTGATGCAAATTAACAAATACAAAAAAAAAAAAAAAAGGCAACAATGCTCCTTGAAACATTTTACGTTCCTGAACCCCTCTAAATCACTTTCTTCTTTTATTCTCTGAAGTACCATTTTCAATGTCCTGCTAACCCCATGTTGCTTAATTAGCTATGCTTGCCTTTTTTACCAGTTTTAATACCATCTACAGCATGTTTTCCACACATGCACCTCTGTTCATCAAACACAACTTATTGTTAATATTATCCACTACTAGAGGACAGTACAACAGAATAAGTCCTTTACTGAAAAAGACTACATTTAAAATACCTAGAAATCTGGAATTCTTTCAATGCATATCAGAAAATATTGTTCGAGCTAATAAGTGCCCTAATCAGCAGTTGTGTGTGCATATAAAAATAAAAACCCATCATATGGCTATCTATACACTCATGTGCTACATACACCCACATACACATTTTACATGCTTGCTTCATCAACAGAACAGACTACTAAGAACACCATTATGGAAAATACTTGTAACCAATCTTTTCTCCAGATGTGTTCCTTCCATCTTCCTGGCACTGAAGGCTGGAAAACTGTGACTTGATCTGTTAAAGTTTGTATGAAGAGCAAACCGGAGAATTCAAGGCAAGTTCAACTTCTGATTTAAAAAACAAGTGATGTTCAGCGTTTTGTGTATCAAACCTGAAGATGCATTACAGAGATAGGACTAACATTGTAATGTCAATTTTTAATAAATTGAAGTCACAGGCAAAGAACTGAACATCTACGGAACTGAACAGAGCCTACTGAAAGTGACAGACTGCACTTTCCATTGGAAAACAGACATTTAGTTTGTTAAGAAGAAATTAATAATGATAATGTTCTTAGACAACAGCATCTGAGCACATGCTCATTAGAGTATTTATCCACCCCCCAAATTTGGCTGTAAGTCTTAATGGCCCTGCATCTAACTGTAGCCTAACACGGTTTTGAAACAAAACTAGCATAATACATCATCTAGAGAATACATTACATATTCATTGCCTAAATAGAAACCATGAGATTTTATAACAAGGTTACAGTAAAATGCACTAGGTTTCTGTAGAAAAATAACTTTTCTGTTTTTCTTAGACATTCAAGTAGCCTATAAACTCCACCACCACATATAAAAACATACCTTTTTGTAGCAGAAGAAAACAAACACAATTATATGTAATTTATAAAAATCACTTGCCACCAAGCTGAAAAGGGAAACGTTTCATGTGTACAATCACACTAGTGGAAAAATCGTTACTTAATATTCAGGTTACTTACAGATTTGTTGTCCAGCTACCAAGGTCTCCACTGTCCATAATAAGGTGATTTCCATCCAGGAGCCCAGGTGGACTACTGGAGAATGCAGGTGTTGGAGACTGGGAAGAAAGAGAATCCATGCTCCCAGTTGGGGTGTCTTCTCTGGGAGAGCTGTGACTGTCAGCTGGAAAAGACAGAGAAGACAGCACAAGTCAGAAGGATACTAAAAGAATCTTCTTATGAGCCAAAGAAGCTGCTTTGGTAACAATTTCCTGCACAACTATGAGAAGAAGCCTTACTGTCCCACTTTCACAGGATATTCTGAAGAACAAGCAGTTTCTCTGAGCATTTCCCCAAAAGGTACCACTGCACAATTTCCTCCATCATTATCACCAGGTGATCTTCTCAGCACAACATATTCCTGGTCTCCTTTTCAATATGTGCTTTATGTGGATGAAATGCTAGATTTTGGGGGGCTATTTTTAATTAAATGAGTCACTTCAGGCAACAGAATAGTTTTGGCCATACACATTTGTGTGTCTCTCTAAAAAGCCAGTCTATAAAAATAATTTAATACTCACTTCAGGAAATGATTGCCCTCAAGTACCATTAGCACTATTCTATCAAACATAAAACAATGACATTTAGAAAGGTCATAAGAAGCAGATCTCTAACAAATATGGAATACCCAAGAATGTTACCTTTATTACTCCCTTTTAATAGTGCTACTTTTGAGAGAATTCTGGTCTACTATTTGTTCACATAGGCTACTCTTAGAATATCACTAAAGAAGCAAAAGATTTCAATACGATTACTTAAGAAAACATTGAAGGGATGCCATTCCTATCCCATGGACAGCAAGAAAAAGTTACCAAGGTGTCACAGCACTCACTGCAAACCATGCTGACATGTCTAGCCAAACATCACATGCTTCACTGAAAAGCTAACCTTCATCCGCACAGCTTTTCCTTTTTATTTTTTTATTTGAATATCACCTGTACATTATATAAATTCTCAAGGAGGTATATGAAATGAGGACAGTTGCAAACATTAAAGTGTACAGCACAGTCACAATTAAGTAAATAATAAGGGTCATTTCAAGACAACCTTTACAAGGCCCCCTGCATCTTTTCTTTTCCTCCCTCCTCTGTCCATCCTACTCCCACTAGCACTCGTGAGCATGGCCCACAACCCTGCTAAATAACCACATCACAAAAGTCCCTCCAGGGTGGATTAGATCCTATCAACCCTGCCATCTTTGTAAAAGAGTTCTCCTCCTTCAGAGCCAAAAACTTTGGGTTAAAAATGGACAACCAGGTCTTAACATAGCTTTGCAATAATATGACCAAAAGCTGTTAAAATATTGCGCTTGCTTGATAATCGATATCTCCTACACACAGTACTACACAAGACAAAGTCCTGTACATATTACTAATTCTAAATGAATTAGCATCTGTGAACAACTGAGCTTAATTCTACTCCACCAAACTAAGCAGTACTGTTGTGATGATTTCTTTCACTTACTACTTTTTTCTTAATTAAAAATGCAACAGGAATGAAATATTTACAACAAAAAGCCACCTTCACTAGATAAAATCCTTCTCACAACTTGATTACTGACTCAACTAGTTCAATTCCTTCTGCTTCAAAAGCAGAAATCTAGCAAAGCACTCACCCGCTTCCCCCAGCCATCTTGTCCTCACCTGCTCCCACTCTCAGAGAACAACTTCCCTAGAGAGTAAAATGACATACAACTGAAAAAAAAAAAAAAGAAATTATAAAAAGTGATAATCTGGAAATTTCTCCCTAAAGCAGCTGCTAATTTAGGGATCTAAATTAGCCTGTAGTAAGTAACAAAGCATGATAAACTCTGAGGAGGAGAATGTTAACCTGGGAAAGTCAGTCACTTGCACTGCAACCCAATCCTGCTCACCTTGCACCTCCCCGCTGCACCCAGGCCACGATGCTGCTGCTCACGTTTACATGACATGACATGAGAACTGTAGAAGTGCCAGCTAAGAACTAATTAATTACATCTCATTTGCAGACGTATGTGTCACAGCAATAAACATCTTAGAGATTAGACAGTAATACTGCAATTTTACTTTATAAAGAAAATAAATTCCATAAAACTAAATAGAATCATACAATAAATAGATTCAAGTCCTTTTAATTCATCACAGTTTCTTTTCATAGGACTAGTGTTAGTGCAACCCAGATTATCAAACTACATACACCCTATTAGAAGGTCACTCAAACATTCACTTAACATTACTAAAATAGCAGAAAAAGAATATTGCTCTGTTCTTTAGTATTATGACTATGACCAACTCACTGTACAGAAAGCAGAAGATTTTACGTTGAATCATTTCTCAGAGCACATAGAAAACAGAAAAAAAATACTAAAGACTTCAGTCAGGCACAGTAGAGTATATGTAAGAGACTGCAGTATACAGGCAGTCCCATTTGACATTATCAGAAATGAAGCTGTGTGTTTAATCTTTCCTCAAATTTTACTTACTCCATCCCTTCCTTCTTGGGCTGGCATTCTCTCACGGCCAATATTGCATTGAACTCTCAAGAATAAGATTGGGTTTTGAACACTAAAACAAAATCAGGTATTTAAACAGGAAAACACCTGCTAAATTCTATGGGATTAAGTGAACACCCTCTAAAAACACATTGAAAAGATACTTTAAATTTCTGATGTTTTCAATTACCTGCTTTTGTAAAGTAGAACAATACCTTTATTCAGGAATAGGCAATTCTGTATAAATGCAAAACCAGATGACTAATCATCATCTAGCACATTTTCATGATTAAAGCCAATATATGCTCAAAACCTAAGTCTTTGAAATATAGTGTTATTACTGTAATTTCAACAGTATAAAGATTTAAATCTGTATGTTGGTGACAAAAGTTCTGCTAACTTTAGAAACTATAATTCCTATACATAGCACAGCCCATAGAACTGTATCTTGTTATCTCTCTATAATGCTTAATTACCTGCTTTTCATTAATGCCTGCCTCATGGGTCAAACTAGATCTTCCAAAGAGTCTTTGTCTGAAGACATCAGCAAATGGTAAAGATATCAAGTGGCTACTAATTAACACACTCCCTGATAATGGATGCACCTTTGCATTGTTAGGCTTTATTTTCAGGCATGACCTATGTAGTATGCACTGCTAATAATTCTGGTGTATTTAATATCTAGGGTTTGTGCTGTATGAAGGTATGTAAACAATCTCCTTTGTAAGTTAACCACTAAATCTCTTACCATACGAGATTCTGCACTTTTGGAATCACGCACCTGCTTTATAAACCTGTTACAATTTCCCAGAGTTCTTTCTCAAGAAATAATTCATTACTTTCTGTTGGGGTCCACAAGTGCCATATTGAGCACTGATCCCACCACCTTCTCCTACTCATCAATCCCATGTTTGTACATCCAAGACTGGCACTTTTTTGCCATGGCTTTAAAATTAAGAGCTTATGAGGAGCTGATTGCCCACTGTGACTTTCTCACTTAAGAGTCGCTGATTCTAAGGATATGGTCCTCCACTCTGTGGCTACAGGCTATACTTTTCCTCTAAAATCTGTAGATTTGTTTCTCAATACAACCAAGCTTTTTTTTGTATAGGTGCAGCTTAGCACATGACCACAAATCCTACATGACTGCTGCTGTCATTATTTGCTATTCCTCTTAACTTTCGCCAAATATATCATCATATTTCCCTTTCTAAATACTGCTGCTACATTAGCATTTAGTTACTTCAAACTTCTTTAGCATGCTACAAGATGCTTTAAAATTTAATACTTCCAAGCCATACAACCACATGCGCAGAGAAATCTTTCAGGACATGTTAGATGGTTTCACATCATTCAAAATATTTAACTTTCAACAGGCCTACCTATGAAGATTTCTGCTTGTTCCTGCTGACTATAAACCCACCATCAATTTTCACAGCTAAATTATTCCTAAAAATTCTTCAAAACTCATAACATATATTGACAACTAGCTAT